>PVLD010007230.1:8690-93344 GCA_004027595.1 Dinomys branickii | reverse complement strand
GCAAACTAGGTCTAGAGGTTCCATTTAAACCAGCTATTCCTCTTCTGGGTATTTTCCCAGAAGATCTGAAAACATCATATCACTCTGACATATGTGCACCCATGTTTATAGCAGCACAATTTGTAATAGCTAAAATGTGGAAGCAACCCAAGTGCCCATCCACAAAAGACTGGATTAAAAAATTGTGGCATTTTTATATGATGGAATATTATTCAGCTATAAAGACAGTTTTGGGGACTTTGTAGGCAAGTGGTCAAAACTGGGGTCCATACTCATAAGTGAAATAAATCAGCGATACATGTGCAGGCAACGTATTGTATCACTGGTGTAAGAACCCGAGGGTGGGAATATAAAGTAAGAGACATGAAGGAAATCTGTTCTAAAACAAAGAACAGATGGGATGAAGGAAAGTAGAAAAGAAAAAGACAAAAATGTATGTATGTATATGTGAATATGCATATATGCAGGAGGGCTAACATGGTTCTACTATTGTATTATATCACTTAATGCTAAGCAATAATCGATGACGGGTTATTTGATCAATCTTGTATGTCTGTATGTGTTGTCCTGAACACACACTTCGAAGATATCAATATGTGAAGCAGCAACTATTGGTGTTTTTTTTGTTATTGTTGTTGATGTTGCTGTTGTTGATGTTTGCCTGTTTTGTTTTTTGTCTTTGGATTTTTGGTTTTTGTGTTTTTTCTATTGTTGAGAGAATTGATTGTCTGACTATATTTGCATGTCTGTATATGGGTTTATGTATTTACACTTGGAAGATATCAATGGATAAAGCAATAACTACTGTTGAGATCATATCACCTTGTCTATAGATTGTGATTGTACTATTTTTTATGCTAATTGGTGTCTGTTTGTCAATATGTTTTTTGTACTTTTATTTTTTTTAATAAAAAAAAAATAAATAAAAATAAAACCACTTACCGGGGTGTGTGGTATGTTTCACGGAGAACTAAGGCACAGAATGAGGAGGTTATGCAGTTTTTAATTTAAAAAATGAATCATTTTGAGTGCTATTATGTGATGAATGCCTACTATGTACTATACTTTCTAAATATTCATATTTCCACTGTCGTCCTGATTTATCATAAAGTTCCTTGGGGTTCAGAGAAGTAAAATACTCTTGTCCAGATTACACAAGTAAAATGGGAAGCAAAACTCAGGTCTCTCTACCTTTCAGCACTCTGGTATACCTGCGTCAGTGGGAGAAAGGCTGACAGGCATTAATAATATGAAACCTCTGATGCATATACGTGCTAAAGGGGCTTACGCAGACAGAAGGAAAGAACTGGTCGAATGCCGTGAGTGGAGTACACGCACCACAGTGGGTTAGAAGCCAGGAAGGAGGTTCTGACAAACTAAAGTGCGTTCAGAGGGTACAAACAGAAAAACAGATAAACAAGCACATTTAAAGATAAAGCAGAAATAAAAGGCCATTAGGATATTAGACACTAATGTCCACAATAAAGTGAGCTCTGTGAAAAATGCTAAGCCTGCCAAAAGGGGTTTATACCCATGTGGAGAACAGAGGGCAGGTAGCAAATGTCTTATTGCCTGTGCTCTGCTGGCTGGGTTCTGCTGATCCTAGTATGGTGTTTTCAAAGCCTGTCTGCAAACTTTCTGACTCTGCTCATGCTGAGTGTGCAGTCTAGGTCTCCTCTCTGTGAGTCTCAGTCGCTCTAAGTGATTGGTTGGCCAAAAGAATATGGCAGGCAGGAGGCATGCTACATGCCTTACAAAGTGAGTCAGCAGCCACCTGGTTGATACACAGCAGTGGATAACTGGAACACTAGTGAGAATGTTTGACCTGAGGAGGCACCTAAAAGAACTCATTTGCTGAGGTAGGGCATTTACTCTTGGGAGACCAAAGACAAAGTCAAAGTGTGAGAATTATAAGACCCAAGGAGTGAGGGAAACGTGAAAGGTATTAGTAAATCACAAAGTCAGCCTGGAAAGAGAGCAGTCGGTAGAGCATAAGCACTTACAAGTGCATTCTATGAACAGCATAGAAATAATTGAGTCAGGATTGGTGTGGCAAGTCATGCAAGGCACATTTTTATATGTGGTAAAGATGTGTCCCACAAGCGTCTGTTAGTGTCAGATATTAAAAGATAAGAGGCTGGGGATGTGGCTCAGTGAAAGAGCAGTTTCCTAGCACATCTAAGGTCCTAGGTTCCACCCTCAGCACCACCAAAAACAAAAATAATAAGTAAAAAAGAGAAGGGAAGTAGATCTATGTAACCAGCTTACTTCCTATGTTCTCTCCACTAAATACTGCCACACAGGGAAGAGCAGACTATGCATTTTTAGAAATAAGTAGATGAGGAATATGTAAGAGAACACTGGCTATTCAAAAGGGTGTAAGTCTCACAACCTAGATGAGGTACATTTCTTAAACTTAAAAACATTTAGGATAAGAAAGAACTGTCAATAATTTTTGAAGAACCTTCAAAATTAAGGCTCATAATGGTCCTTACTCTCAAAATAGAGGTAATCCTGTGAACTTGAGCTAGAAAAGCTTCAAGTTTTCTGTATGAGATTGATGTCTGGGGCATTTTCTAGGACAAATCCTTAAAGAGATGATTTGCATATCTTCAGCAAAGGAATTAGCATGAGTTCAAGATGAAGTGATTGGCTCAAATTTCTACATGAATTTGCCAGTCTCTAATGACACCATTATGAAGGGGAGCTGGGCATACAGGATAGCTATAAGCCAAGAGTTCTTTCTGAAGCATGGATTTATGGCACCAAGAGGTAGGCCTCCTGAGTCTACTGTAGTCCTCTGAGCTTGGTGCTGTAGAATTCAAAATGTCTTGTCCTTACAAGAATAACAGTCTGAAGACTTGAAGGAGGGTTGATACTGAAGGACACACCAAGCTGAGATGGTTCAGCAATGTGTTGAATGGTAGAATTCATGCCAAAAAAGATTATGACTAATAGTAGCTATGAATGTGTTTTAAAGGAAGGAATTCACCAGAGAAATTATAAACTTTTGTATTTAGGCACCCATCCCTAACCTCCAATGGAAAAAAGTCCAAACACTCAAAAATTCCACAGTACCAATAAAAGAACAAGATAGAAAAAAATGTGGTTTATGCACATGGAAAGGATTTAAGAGTTGTCTAAATTTAACAGCTCAATACAACTTAACAGTGGGATGTGGTGGCCAAAAATGCTACTGTGATGAAGCATTGTGTTAAAATATCCAGGAGGAGGAATGTGATGAGGAAGCTCTGGTGTTTGTTCTGGAAATGACACAACAGAGTGGACACTATTAACAGACTAAAGTAGGTCCAGAAGAAAGTGACCATTATGGTAAGGGGGTAGAGAAACCATCATGTAGAAAATGATGAAGAAAATCTATGTGTTTAGCCAGAACAAGAATCTATAGAGTGAGCCTGGGAGATAGCTCAGTGGCACAGGCACTTGCCTGGCAAGCTCAAGGTCTTGAGTTTGATTCTTGGTACAAAAATAAAATCTATGGCGTGTGTGGTACAGGAGGAGGATTTAAGAACTGAAAGATATCAGATGGAATGAAGTGGGAATGGGTAAGAGCCATAAGGAAACAGTACAGTTTAAACATAGGTTCTCAGTCTGGGAACTATGCAAAGATCAAATCATTTTGCAAGAGAGGTGAGGAATTCCCAATCCTGAAGGCATTTAAGAGAAATAGGAAGGTCATTTGTGAAGAATCTCAGTGATTAAGAATAACATCCACAAAACTATGACCTTTCATCTTTATTTTATACACTTCTTCCATACAACAGAAAGTACTTTTAGTGAGGAAGAAATGGAGGAGCAGAGACATCAAGTAATTTTCCCAAGATACTAGCTGACAGTAGAGAACAAACATTAAAATATATGTCTGCCTTGTTCTAAATTGTGCACATGCTTTCCCTACGCCAGGCTCCAGGTAGGGCAGCTCTTTTCAGGAAAAGACACTAACAATCTTTAAATTAATAGAGAAGCATGGGGTCTATGGAAGTGAGATTATCCAGCTAATGAATCCTCTAGGAGTATCAAACATCACAGCTATGTATACCAGTTCTCAGCTTGGAATGCCTTTTCTGATCATGGCTCTAATATAGTTTGACACTAAAATTCACTTTAGAAGATCTATGATCTACTTTTGAAAAAATCTAAGTACTTTTAATTGTATTATAAAACAATTTCTATCCTTAAAAAAGCCAAAACTTTTCAAATTCCAAGGGATTAAATTTAAAATTACTTTATATAATTTACTATATAAATTCTTTTGATTTTCTTGGCAGGGGGAGGTTGAATTTTATCCAAAAAGATATCTAAATTCATGTCCTTGATTTCTATGATGAATTTTGTGTCTGTTATCACCTAACTTTATACATATTTCTTTTGGGAAAGTTTAACTATTTGGATTATTTGTGCTGTTATGAGATAAAATTCCTTTTCTCCATTAATGTATACATACCCACATATCACTGGAAATACGAGAAATTTTCTGCTACATCTTTGATCACTTTTAAAATCAATGTTAGGCAACTATTAGTTTAGCTTTGGTTCAATAAGGGATAAGAGCACATACCCTGGCTTTGCGAAGACTGAACCTATATAAATCTCTCTTGTGTGAATTCAGTGTGAAGGAAGGAATGTCCCAGAGGTGAAACAGAATGGTGAAACAGGAGGATAGAACCCTTAGACACCTTGCTAGGTTTTTTTTAACCTCAACTTGTACAGATTCTTATAATAAATAATAGTCATCTCTATATTCTTGGTCTCTATCATTGCCTCTCAGACAAAGAGTTTATAGGGTATAACCTCTGCCCGTGTCTTCTCATCCTGATACTCTATACTGCACTGACTAGAGTTGTGTTTTGCTTGTTCATCCTTGGTGATCTCATTTGGGCTTTGTTTAGTTTGTTGCCTGATCATATGATACAGTCCAAGCCTTACAGGGATTGTTTGACTTTATTTATTGACTTTAGTTGTTATTGCTTCCTAAATACCCAAAAAGATTATGCCACACAGAGGTGAATGTCCGCCTTCCTTCTTCAGAACTCTGAAGGTTCAAACTGCTCCCCATCCCCAACTCCTGCACTTGGCTAAATGTTTTTTTTTTTTTTTTCTGTAGCCAGCATTGATCCAAATAATAATCACAGATTGGCTCAATATACCTATGAGAATTCAGGTGTGTTTGCCTGCTTGTGACTAGATCAATTTATAAGTATCTTCATATTTCTTTTGTTCTATTCCTTCCTCAACTGCAGTTTGTTTGAATGTGGTAGTTTGCTGCTGATTAAAATATAGTATGTTCCTGCAATTCAGTAATTGCATGTAATGAGTTCACAGGTTTATCCAAGAAAACAGGCACCATTATTATGCAACCATTTCAGATCCATAATTGCTACCGAATAGCAGGTGACCACAGTGTAATTTTAGTAGTTATGAAACCGGTGTTTTATTGAATATTCCATAAGGAAACATGTAAGTTTTATCTACCAATATACCAAAAATTACCTTAGCTTCTCAGAACCTGTTACAGTAATATAGTAAAAAAAAGCATCATTTATATAACCTAAAAGATTTAGGGGTGGAGGTGTAGCTCAGTGGTAGAGCACTAGTCTAGCATGTGTGGGGCCTAGGGTTTGATTCCCAGAACATGGGGAAAAAAAGTTTTAAAGCATGATCTTAGTCAAGATTAGTTCCATTTTTTGAAAAGTACCAAATTAGGAATCAGAAGATCTGACATCTACTTTGCCTCAACTACTAGTAAACCTTGGGCAAGGCCTTCCTCTTTGAGTCCCTGTTGCCCTTACAGCACTGCTGCGAGCTCATGAGCACTGCCTGTGCCTAACTACCCACTGCACTTCCATGCCCCACAACTAGTTTTCAGTCCACAAAGTCTATTGTCATTGTCAACTGTATCTTGTAACTGTAAGATTTATGAATTGATGAAATGATAATATGAAGGGAGTCCTTTTCGGTCCTACGACATGAAATAAAGTTGTGGGAATGTGATGGTGTTATTTGTATTAGATGTGGGTTAGATATTTGTACAAAACTAGAAAAAAATTTTAGAGGGGTTTGTTTCACAGGCATTTTGGACTTTTGTCAGTATAAGACGCTCCATAAAATCTAGAGACCTGGAATTTTAGGATGTACTCGGGTGGAGTAAATTTTGGATGCCAATTTGCCTGAAGGCCAGCCTACGGCTACATTTTCACAGGTACTGATTTTCAATTTTTAAATTTCCCATGATTTTGCTTATTTCTCTTAGGTAGAGGGAATTTTACTTCTGATTCCCCTAGTGCTAAATGTGCTGTCCTTTGGGATCCTACCTTTTAAATTTGAAGCCTCTGACTCCCAAATTGAGCAGGGTCTGAAGTTTTGCTCTGTTGTCTGGAACATTTGTCCAAAGAGAATTTCAATGCTCCCAAATCAGCAAATAATTTCTGTTCAAGAGGGGCTTTCTTACTGTGGCATACTCCTTTGGAGTCCCATTTTGTTTGATTTTGGCCTGCCAACACCTCTCTATCTTTTCAGTTCATTGATACTGTCAAAGGAGCCTAAATATGTTTTACCACTTGTTTTCAGCAAACAGGCCAGCCACTATTACCTGGGTAACATTTCATGCTATAGACTTTCTAGAGGCCACTTGCCCATAACAGAGAATCCAGATTGCCTCTTGAAATTGGTGTGTTCCTTTGGAAGAGGCTGGTGCCAAGTCTGAGGGCCTAGAATGCTATAATGCAAGCTTTTTCCTAAAACAAAAACCACTGAACTTCTTGTGTTACATTAATTCTGTGTTTACCACAATAAAACTTGTCAATTTTAGGTAGACATATAGCTGACAGGTGATGATTTTATACTGTCTATAGTTTTTATCATTTCCCTACCTTGTCAGTGTTTGGAGGTGAAATTTATATAAATCACCTAATATAGATGGTGATGATAGAAATGTTCTATAATCTATAAATTGTGCACATGTGACTACGGAAATGAACACCCATCTGTGGCTAGTGCTGCTTAGGAATTGAACTTTTTGGAAATTTTTAGGAACTGAATTTATTTTCTGTTAAATAACTTAAATAGCTACACGTGGCTAGTGCCTGCACATTGCATGGTGCATGTTCCAAACAAATTGCTTCCTGGTACCGCAAGATAATTATTGGTTACATAAGAAAGTTACATAAAAATAGTTTTGTTGACTGCCGTCTTTTCTCCAGAAGCTGTGTCCTGTATACAGATCATGAAACCAAAATAGAAGCCACTACAATTGGCAGATTTTTAATTAATTCAACAAATATTTATTGAGCCTGTATGATGAACAAAGCAATACACAAGGCACTGAAAATAGTACTACGTATCTAGTGATTCTTTTATTTTGTATGTAGATGATGACTGATAGGTGGTTCTAAAAATAGCCTTTACTCTAAAGTACTTTATCAGTTCAACTTCTAGGTATATTTATTTGACAACCTATAAGCACATAGTTAAATATTAGTTCTGCAAATACACTGAAGGTGAGAAAAAAGACAAATGCTCCACGGGTCAAATTGTGCTGTCATATTAAAGGGTCTCAGCCCTCCCATATTGAAAATATCTTTTCCTAACTCTGTGCTTACCAAAAGTGAGCAGAGAATCCCATTTTTCTCTACTTCCCACAAAATGCTTGTTAACTTTAATTCTATGGAACACATTTTGGGAATTAGAGATTTATGCTAAGGAACTTCACAAAGCATACATAACCCAAAACACCAAATCATCTAGGATAGTGTTTCACAAAGTGGTATTTGAGGATTTTAGGAGGCATAGATATATTCTCAGTAGTCTACAACTTCTTGAGAATTTTGAAATGGTGTGATTTGAGTTACATGATAATCTTAAAATGCTAATTCAAGCATGTTATGGATTATGTTAAACACATTTTAATAGCATATTGCCACATGATTTGTCTTAAGATTTACTTGTAATTTTCTTAAGTTGGATTTTGAAAAAATACAGTTGTGCTTAAATTATCATCTACTTCAAGTGATGGCCAAATAATGGGAGGGTAGACTGTACAAACAAAGGTGAGAGAATCAAATTATCAAATGACAGAATTAAAAGTATGTTTTAGCTCAAGATCTCTTCTGTAGCAAATATTTCAATATTTATGTCATACAAAAATTTGAAGAAAATGTCTTTTATATTAGTATATAGTAATTTTAAGCTATCTATTGTTGTCTTAGTTACTTTTCTCTTGTTGCTGAGACAAAATATCTGATGCCCAGAATTAAAGAAAGGAAGGTTTATTGAGCTAAGTTTGTGGAGGTTTCAGTCCATAATCAGCTGGTTCCAATGCAGAGTGGCACATGTCAGAGAGCAACAGTTCATGGCAGCAGAAAACATCAAAAGCAGCAATAGCAAAATGGAGCAAGAGCAAGCCTCTTTCCCTCCCTTACACTGTACTCAGGCTACCTGCTCGCAGGGTAGTGCAGCACTCACACCTATAATCCCAGCACTGGACCATGAATTAAGCGCAAACTCTAGAACCCACCCCCATGACTACATGAGGCTTTTGAGGGGGGCATCCAGACACAAACCATAACAATAGTTTTGCAAATAGTTTAGTTTTTAGGGCTGAGGATGTAGCTCAGTGGCACAGTGCCTGTCTAGCATGCACAAGACCCTGAGTTTAATCTCCAATACCACTGGGAAAGAAAAAAAGACTACTTCAAATACTTTGGTTTTATAGATGTGAATAACCTAAGCCTAAGAATTTTCTATTTAGTTTTATATTTCGAATATTACAACCATTGCAGGTATAAGTAATTTTATATAAGTACTTCTAAGTCAAAACTGTGGTACAGAAAATTTATGTGGGAACACTGTTTCTAGGATATCTCCATTACATTTCTGAATGCATCATATAGCATTCTTCTTAAATATTTAGCCAATATTTAAAATTAGTTTGCATTCCAAGGCTATGTATCATCTGTTAAATTTACTTTGCGGCCAGGGAAAGTCTGGGAAGCATTAAAAACTCATCTTGGATAATCATAAATTGACTGTTTAATATCACTGAGGATAAATAATAACATCATTGACATATTTAGGTATGGTAATGCTGGAATTTTTTCTTCCTCTATATCTATTATCTTTTCTAAAAATGTTTATACACAACATACATATTACATAAGGCATGGTTTCAACTATCTCTCAAACAAAGTCATTTCAGATCTTTATCTAGACCAATTTGGTTACTTTAGCTCCAGATGTACATTTGCATTGCTTAACTAGCCATTTCTACCCCAGTGTTTGAAGCATTTTAATCTCATTTAACCTAAAATTCAATTCTGACACTGTTGTTCTAGGTCATGGTGTTACTTCCATTCACTCTCTCTCACTCAAAACTCTAAAGGCATTCTCCACTTTTTTCTTTTCATTACCCAACATCAGTGGTCAGCAAATCTTGCCAATTTTCTTTGTGACCTGTGCTACTGTTTCAGTTCAAGGCTTGAAGCCTTGCACCATCTCTCAGGTGACAATTGCAATACCTGCCTACCCAGATTTCATGCCATTAGTTACTTTTCATACTACTCTAGCTTAAAATAGAAGAACACACTTGTCTTCATTTGACTTGTGTCTATGTGGCTGGCCTGGATTGGTTTGCTGAGATTTCTGCCTAATTTGTTATGAATTTATGGAAGGTAAGAGCTCCCTCTCTCATTCATCCTTTTGTCTCGGTGTTTAACAGCTTCCAGAAGTAACAGCTAACTGTATGCTACTGTGTGGCAAATAGCACAGGCTTAGGAATCAAACATTTCTAGGTTGAATTCATGCTTCCTCTACAACTGAACTGCTAAGTGACCTCGGACAAATTAAAGTTAAGCCAGTGATTTTCAACTTTGACCACAATAGAATTACTTTAGGATTATAATAAAAGGGCCCTCTTCTACCCAATTAAATCAGAATATACACAAGGTAGGGCTCAGGCACTAGTATTAATAGATCCACAGGTTCTCATAATATGTAGCCACAGTTGACAATTACCTCTCTTAGCCTTAATGTCTCATTTACTATTTGATATGTATTTCAAAGGGGTTTGGGGCACATAAAGTCAGAGTAATTTAGCAGAGTGCCTGGCACACACGTGGTCAATTGTGATGTTAATAAATAAATTTTCCTTGCCAATTGCTATTTCCTAGTGACTCTGCCTTCACTTCCTGGAATGCATCAAGAGTTTCCAGCTTTTTTGCCTTCACACTTGCTCTCATCCTGCTCCTAGCAGATGTCCCTCAATCTTTAAGTTACACTTGAAGTCAGATATTCTCCAGGTAAGCTCCTTTATTCACTGCTGCATTATGGAGATGTTCCATCATCAGAGCACTTGTCTCAATTTGTAATTACATATTAATTTCACCATTTACTGTGTGTCTCCCCCACTGGACTATACATTTCATAAGGGAAGACCTTGTTTGTTTCGCTTTTCTTCTAATAGCCTGGTACCTGCTAGGTTTCAGGTGATGCCCACTAAGGGATGAATGGATTGATAAATGATTGATTCTGCAATTCTAAAAAGGTAAAAAAGGCAAAGAAAATTTAAAAAAAGAAAAAAGGGTAATATTTCTTGACTTTTTTTTTATCCTTAAACTGTATGTATCTGTCATTGTCCATTTTGTATTGCTATAATAGCCTGGATATTTTATAGAAAAAAGGTTTATGTAGCTCAGCTGTGGAAGCTGAAAGACTAAGTTCAGGCAGCCCCATCTGTTCGGTCTCTGGTAAAGGCATTCTGCCCAAATTACAATATAGTGGATGGCATTATAATAACAGCATGTACAAGATGGAAAGGTGAGTAAATCTATGAAGAATATAGTATGATTCTTGCCTTTGAGAGGCCGAGAGTCAAGAGACACCAACAAATGAAATCCAGTGTTACAAATGTTAGGCTGGGTATCTGTATAGGGAAAGGAGAATCCAAGGGAGTGAAAGATTGTATGAGACAGGAAACTGGAGACTAGGGATAGGAAGGAGTCAGCCTCACTGTCTTTATTACAAGTTGGTCTCTTGGGAACGAATCTACTCTCACCAGATCCCAATCATTCTGACTATCATGAATCCATTCATGAGGGCAGTGTCTCCATGACCCAATTACCCTCCATTTGAGTTCACCTCTTAAAGGTTCTATGACCTCAATCTAAATGTCATATTTAAACCATAGCAGCATCCCACATTAAAATATCATAACAAAAACAAAACCCTCCAGCCGAGGACATTTGCTAATATTTTGGATCCCAGTTGTTGAGTAGAAAAACTGCCATATAATTAAAAAAAGTTTTTTGGATGGTTTGAATTTGGGTAGTTTCCAAGTCCAAGGTTCTTAGATGCTTATTGTAAGGCTTAGTCAGTCATCTATCTTTAGGCAATAATTAACTTTAGTCTAACATTATCTCACTCCAACATGGCAAATAAAACTTTTGTGGGAACCCCTGAAACTACAGAATTGCCAAATCATTGATATTTCTACCAGTGAATTCATCTAATACCTCATTTTACAGATAAGAAGATGAAAACCTATACAAACAAATTTATTGGACATAATTACACACGTGCTGTCACAGAGCCAAAAATACAATTCAGGTTTCAAGAATCCTTCATCAGCATTCCACTGACATTGCATCAAATTCAAAGTAATCCAAAGTTGCTAGGATTTCTCAAAGTTCTTGAGCAATTTATAATCTGGCATCTATTAATTTAGGCTTTTAATGTTTCCATGAAACCAAAAATTTAGTTGAAATACATGAGCCTAATATTCAGATCTTATATATATTACCATACATCCATTCACATGCCAGGTTCCATAATGAATTTTATATTTTTCCAAGTCTTGACCTTGAAACAATGCCTAGCCTCACCATAGATGCATATTGATCTTCAATACTCACTGAAAGGCTGTTCTAGAAAAAAACCTAATCAAAGCTGATGATGGTCCTTGTATTCCCCTAACGATTTTATATTCAGCTTTCTACTGCAAAGAATCACTGCCCTGGGTATGATTCATAGGAACTAATGCTACATGATTCTCGATTATTAGATCCCTGTCCCTCCTTGCAATTAGTAAGTATGTACACTAACATAAATTTTTTTCTAAGCCAAATCTTGAATTAGGATTACCTTGAGGGCAGTGTCTAAGTGTTTTAAAAAGTTGGACTGAGGTGGGCATGAGCAGGGCACATAGGACTCACATTTTAAAATGAGCCATTTTGAAGTTACTGTCTCTTTTCCGGGCACTTGTAAAAATAAATTCTGAATCTAGTTAGTATAATTAGCCCATCTGTTCCTTGATTGGGAGGTAAAAACCTATAGGAACAGAAAACATGGGTTATATAGGTACTTGCCTAGACACTTTTGTTGCAAATTTAGTATCTCTTTCAATTTTCAGAAATAAATGTACTAATAAAAAGATCAGGGCTGGGGATTTGCTCAGTGGCACAGTGCCTGCCTGGGAAGCTTGAGGCCCTGTGTTAAATTCCGAATTACCCCCTCCCCCCATCTCTTTGGGCTGGGGTGTAGTTCATTGTTAAAGAGTTCTGACCTAGCAGGCATGGGTACCTGGGTTCGATCCTCAGCACCACAAAAATAAAACCAAAAATCATGTCATTTACCAGGTCAGAGTTAAAAAAAAAAAAAAAAAACTATTATGCAATTATTCTAGGCCCATATTTCATTTAAAACTCTCCTCGAGGCCGTTATAATATATCCACATCCATAATATATTTTGAGCTAGGCCACCCAAAAAGGTGATATATGGAATAGCCCCGTAACGTAATACAATTAAGAGAGATTTTGTTTTTGCCTTTTAAAAAATTTGTCAATGACCGCCTTTGGCTTTATCTATGGTTTGGTTCGGCACTGAGGGAATCATTTCCATTCAAAAGTTCATTTGCACACTCTCCAAAGATCAGTTTGGGTTTGTTCATGTTGCCCAAGTATGATTTTAGATTCAACAGAAATAGTCCTTCTGACCAGTAGGAGGTTTATAAGGTTTGTGTTCTTTCCGCTTGGGAGTAAACCTCTAAAGCCCTTCCTATGAAAACAACCTCCCCCAAACCGCGTTACCTGGTCGTCCTGAGGAAGGATTAAGAATTAAAAGTGCTGTGGAACGGTAAGGACAGAAAAATAGTCACTATGCTACTCTTACAGAGTAAGGTTACGACTTGGCAGGAAAGAAAAAAGCGCAGAGGGTAAAGCTGAGCAAAAGCACAGAAGCTATCAAGGGCCGGTGTCGTTAGTGGGAAGAACCTGAACGCCCGCTCTCCAAAGCAGGCAAAACCTTTGGCTGCAAGAGTGGGGACACGCACAGTTCTGCGCCTCCTCCCTGATTGTGCGTGTATCAGTGCACGATTCTCTTACTCCACCCACAGGGTCTGGGCACCCGTCACAATCCACCACCGCCCGGTCAGCAAACAGCATATCACGCAGTCTCCCTTTCCCTACGGTTCACGCCTCCCCCTAGCCGCCAATTTCCAGAAGACCGGAAGCCCTTTTGCCCCGGCTCCCCAGTCCGCCCGCTAGTGCCAGCGGGAACCGGAAGGTCCTCTGCCCCGATTTCCGAGCCGCCGCGCGTAGGCCGCACAGGCGCAGTGGAACTCGGGCGGAGTTGTGGGAGGGGAGGAGGAAGAGGCGGAGAAGGGACGGGGGCCGGTCCCAGAAGATGGCGGAGGCGGGGGTGAGTTGGGGTCTCCCGGCAGAGTTTGGGTGACGTGTGCGGAGGAAAGCAGCCTCCTGAAGCGGGTGGCCCTCGGGAAGAGGAGCCTGATTTTTGCCTGGGAATCCTAGTCTCTGGTGTGGAAAGCCAGGACTTACAGATGGGGCCTGCGGGGCAAGGGGCTCACGGTGTCGGGAAGGGGGTCGGGGAGGTCTAGACTGGACCGCGAGTTCGGGGACAGGGGTAGCGGAGGCCCGAAGCGCAGTGGGCAGCGGCGGAATGTCGGAATGGGAAGAAGCCTGGAGGACGGTGGGAAGGGCGACCCTGGAGGTCTGAAGGGGTTGAGGTTGGCGAGCTGTCAAACACTGAGCTGTCAGGACTTGGTGACTTGCCCCCAGGAAGAAAGACAGGCTTTAGAGGGGGAGAATCAAAGTAAGCTAGGTATCGGAGTAAATTCAGAGTCCACCCAAGTGATGTGACGCCGAGCTGGTGGTAGGACTTTGGCATTTTGAGTTGGAATGGTGTACTTTTGGAATAGGTGTGTGGGTAAACCAAAGAGAGTTCTTGTCAGGCCCTAGAAGTCAGTTGAGGATAAATTTCTGGGATTTTAGTCCCTCCGTGAGGTGGCAATCTGAAAAAGGAAAACAGTAAAGATGATGGAGGTGGTGCAGGGATTGGTGCTAACTAAACCTTAACTGATCATGACCTCGGTGCAGTTAATCTTGGGAAAAGTTATTAAAGGATGGTATTAGATAGAGTCCAGGAAAGTATACCGTGGAGACTTTGCTGCTTTGTAGCGTTGATAAGGAAATTCTTTAAGGAGTTGGTAGGCTTTGGCAGTTGGGACACTGAAATTGTTTTTCTTATTTATTTATTTGTTTTTATTTTTTTGGTTTCAGGAATTGAACTCTGGACCTTGTGCTTGCCAGGCAGGCACTTGTGCCACTGAGCTCTAGCCCTGGTCCTGCTGGGCCCCTGAAATTGACTAGTGTCAGGAATGCAATGGAGCTGAGGATTACATGCTCCGGTCCTGGGTGCAGGGGGAAAAAAGGGCGAAGAATCAAAAAAAGAAAAGGCAACCAAGCCGTGGCTAGATTGTTTTTCCAACTTTTGGGTTTGGCTGTGATAGCGAACCACTAAATAAAAATGAAAGAAGGAGATGCCCCCACTGATTGGGGTCCCACAGAAAAAAGTAGCCAGTGTACTCTTCCTGTTTATATCGTTTGCTTAATTGTTTTTCAATATTGAGAGTTGTAGTGTTTTCAAGTTAAACGTTTTTTCTTACCAGAAATTTTAATGTCCCTAGCCTGTGATACATATATGTTTGCTTTTATTTGAGTTAAAGTGTTTGTTTTATGTATTTTTCTAATGTTAATGCTTATTCTGAGAATGCCATTCTAATTAAGAGAACATGTGATGAAAAAGATGTGAGGTAGTAATTTAACTTTATTATTTAGTTGTGTGTCTAACCAAGCATGTGAAGTGATGGAATAATTGGAGCAAATCTATTTCTGTGACTGCTAATCTGTGGAAAAGGAATGATGGTCTCTACTGGTTCTGGGCAAAGTGAAGGTGTTGCATTTGTTAAAATGCATGTGATCCTTAAGATTTCTAGGAAGTTTTGTGTCTAGCTTTATGTTGAAGCACATGTGCCTGTAGGTTGTTTCAGTGGTTAACATAAGCTTTGATTTTCATTAACAAGTCCCAGAATCGCTTAATATCACCTTTTAATTTTTCTAAAAGTAGTTATGCCAACGCACTAATAGTCTATCAGTCATCTGGAACAATGTTTTTCTTGTATTGGTGATCTGTCTTTGATCTGAGCGAACTAGGTAAGCATCCACGCTATTTTTGTTTGGTCATATATTTTATAGAAATTGCAGATTAGGACTCAAGGTAGAAATTTTCATGTCTTATGGAAGATTTTTCTTTTCAAATGGTTGAACATACTACTTTGGAATTAATAGTAGTTTATCAACCTGATATTAAAAATTCTTTGCTGTGTGGTAGCACTTAAATTGTTTTCCTCTTGTGTTTATAGACTGAGGCAGTGTGGTAAAGTGGAAGAAAGTGAACATGGAGTTAGAATGCTTGGGCCTAGTTCTGGTCCTACCTGCTAATAGTTTGTGATCTTACAAAGCTAGCGTATTTGATTTTTATAAAATGACAATTTATTATGAACATTTTCTTTGAGGATCCATGGGATATTTTCTGTTCTCTCAGTAGTGTAGATACCAAAGACTTTTTCTTGATCAGCAAGATATTTTTCAAATAATCTGACTTTTTCAAATACAGATTTTGTTTTTTAAAATGGAGAATCAAATTTCTTGTTCATGCAAGAATAATTTTTTTTTTTTTGTCCTTTTGAGATAAGGTCTCGCTATGTGGTTCAAGCTGGCCTTGAGCTCACTTTAGCTCAGGTTGGTCTCAAACTCACAACAATCCTCCTGCCTCAGCCTCCCGAATGCTGGAATTATAGGCATGTGCCAGTACACTTGGTGCAAGAACAATATTTAAACATACAAATACACTTTGCTCTTTAAAATATCAGTAAATAATCAGGAAAACAGACTTCAAAACAAATTAAGCAATACTTATTCCCTAATTTTCCCTTTAAAACAACTCACTTCCATGAGTGACTGATATAAACATTAGGAAATTTATTGCTGCACATGGTGCATTCCCAGGCATTCAGTTTACATGTTTGTGATAGCGAGGTGTAGTAGTACAACCTTACTTTCAATTACTTGATCACTCTGAATGATATTTGCCTTGCTGGTGAAGTGAGAGAACCATTAAGTCACTGATTCCTGAGTTTGTTTGGATAAGGGAGTTTTATGAGTTCTTAATATGAATTGTCGAATTCTTTTCTCAAAAAAATGTACATGTTACATGTTGTGTTTTTGTTTTGAATGAGGCTCAAATACTCCTTGGAATAGATGATCTCCTGCTTCCTTTATATTTCTTAAATTTTAGAATACTATGATTCTAAAGTACTGTAGCATTTATTTCTGTACCCAATAATTATAAGCTATCATATTATGATATAGTACAAAGTTAGCTTTTCGGGTTTCATTTAAATAAACATCAAACAAGTGTTGGGTTATTTTAAAAGAAAACTTTGGGGATTAAGTATGTATGAAACTGTAAAGAATCCCTGCCAGGAAAGGCTGAATAAACATCTGTGGCAGAAAACATAAACACTTTAAAACATGGTTCGTAGTCTTGAAATAGGATGAAAAAAGAGGTTTCTAGCAATCAGTGGCTCTTAGTTGGGACATTTGTAAGTAACGTGGGCACAGTTTTGGTTATCATAAATGAGAGAGTTTGGCATTTTAATGGGGAGAAACCAGGGATGTTAAATGATGTGCATGACTTAGGCAGTTTCAGATAACAATTGCCCTACCCTGAATGCCAATAACTCTTTGACAAGTCCTGGCAAATGATTGTGAGTTGGGAGTTAGCACAGCTGAAATAACTTTTAAAACTGAAGTTGTTTTGTTCTTTTAACAATACTATTAAACATAAAATGACACTTGGCCATTAATTCCGTTTTGGAACAATTTGGATGAAAACAAATGATTTACTCGGTGTGGGTTACTTGGCATATTCTCATCCTCTTGAGGCTGTGGGGGATTTGCTCTGCCTCTGGCCAATTGTTGGTTTCATATAGTGTGTAAGTTAGTCATTTGTTTTCTGTTTTGTTTTGCTTTTTTATTTTAGAACATCTTTTCACTTTGATCTAGTGCTTTTTAAAAAAAAATTCAAAGGATCGGGCACAAGTGCCTATTTGGTAAGCACAAGGTCCTGAGTTCTACTCCTGGGACAAAAAAAATTCAAGATGTTCATACATTTATTATTATCTTTGTGCTAGTATTCAGTCTTGTACTTATGTTACTATCATTGCCTTGAGATATAATGCAGTTGAACTGGTTTTCTAATGTGTACCCATATCTTCAGTGACCAAATAATTTTATATAGGGCTGAAATACAGGTCTAAGTAGTTGAAATGGAATGGGACTCAGCATATGGAGGAAAGAGAATGGACTTGGGGATCAGTTAGATGTGACCTAAAATTCCAGTTCTAATCCTGCATGTCCTGTGACCGTTACTAATCCAGTTGCTAAATCTCTTTGACTTAGCATCTTCATTGGTAAAATAATTCCAATCTTTAGGGTTATTTTGAAGATAGAGTTGCTGTATGTCTAACACAAAGAGTAGGCTTTCAGTGAATGAGTGCTCTTGTCAGTAATGACAGTGATGATAATGATGATGCTAAGAATGTCCAGAACACATGACATGTTAACATACCTGGATACTGCAGCATGGCAAAGAATGGTTTGAACGCCCAGGTCAGGAATGGTTTAAATACATACCAGGAGATGTTTTCTGGACATTTTCAGTTGGCATTTAGAACTTTTCCATGAATCCACTGTAATATGTAGTATTTTCTCTGGTCTTTTAAACTGTAGGGTTCAATTATACCATAGACTAAATAGGTTGGTGTGGACTAGCTTAGGGACAGTGCTGGGCAGAGAACTTTGAGTATGGCAGAGGCTCAGTTAAAAAACTGGTTGTATATCACATAGAAGTAATAGGTTGCACAATTACTAGTACCTACAAATATTTTTATAATAGCTATTTCTTTTTTTTTTTTTTTTTTTTTTTTGCGGTACTGGGGATCAAACTCAGGACCCTGCGCTTCCTAGGCAAGCGCTTATTCCACTGAGCTATATCCCCAGCCCTATAATAGCTATTTCTAAGGTTACCTTTATTCCCTGGAATTTGCACATTGAGTTTTTTTCTAAAATTCATTTGTAGTGTAGTTTGAAAATGGTAAAACTTAGAGGTAATATAATTTAAATGATGATTAGGTTCTAGAGTTGCCTTCTAAAAGGCTTGCTTAACCCATTGTAGTTTGATTCAAAGATAGTTACCCTCATTTAATTAAACAAGTAGGAGTGTGTGGAGCTTCCACTGAGGGCTAAGTAGGTAGCTTTCTGGGTATGGAGACACAATGGAAGATATAATAGTGCATAAGACCTATGTAAAAAGTTTATAATCCATAAAGCAACTGCACATATAATCATAAGGTAGTTATAAGTGCTAGCTATGATTTTAAATAAATATCGTTTATGTCCTGACTTGTAAAGATGCCCATCTTGGTAAGATGAAAATGAATTACAAAAATAGCTTATATAGTATTTTCCTATTTTAAAACTACTAGTATTTATTGAAAACAAGTAGAAAAATTTGTAATAGTTCAGGGAACAGAACATGCTAAGTACAATGGTTTGGAATCATAGATTTGAAACCCTGGCCCACCTCTTACTATGAGTGTAAACTTGGTCAAGTTTCTTTGACCTTTCTTTGCCATTTTGCCTTATCTAACGGACAGAATAATTACACCTAACCTCTTAGTGTGATTGAGAGGGTTAAATGACTTACCATATGTCAAGTGCTTAGAATGGCATATAGAAAGCCTCACTTTATTTGTCTTAAGTACAGGCAAAGGAAAAATCACTGCATTAGTTAATTTTCTATTATTGTAACAAAATACTTGAGGCAGGCCAGCTTTTTAGAGAAAAGAGGTTCATTTAGCTCATAATTCTAGAGGTATAAGAGCATGATATAAAGGCATCAACTCTGCTCATAGCAGAGGCAGAAGCATAGACAGAAGGCAAAATCACATCATTAAGCAGGAAGCTAAAGAGGTGGTCTATCTCACAGTCCCTTCCAAGGGTACTATCCCAGTTGACCCAAGGACCTCCCACCAGGCCCACCTCTTCATGGTCCCACTTCCCAATATCAGCACACTGACATCCAAGCTCTCAATTCATGAATTTTGGAGGAAAAAAAAATATCACAAGCACAGCAACACTTCTGTCAGAGGAGTAAACAAATACCTAAACTGTAGTAGCAGAGCCTTGGGTATTAGGAGTCAGGGGCCATGTGGGTAAGAACTTTTCAGAATCTAGCCATGAGGTTGTTCTTTTTCTTACCTTTCTTCCTTTCCTCTTTTTCTGACTTTCTCATAGTTACTGTCATGATTGCAGTTAGGGTTACAGTAGGAGTTGGACCTAGCTGTGGCTCTGGGAGCGTGGTCATATCTGGCTTCTGTGGCAACTATATGTGTGGGTGAGTCCATGGTGGTCTGGCTTTTATAGAATGCTTTTGTGTAGCAATTCAAATATATAAGCATTAAACATTAAAATAGGCCATTTTGTTCTTTTATAGAATTGTCCTCATGAGCAAGTCACATTTTATTATGTAAAATATATTATCTTTAGTCAGTATGTTGATTTTCTATAAAATACAAAATACTATAACTGGCTTGGAGATTTAGGTGGAGGATACAAAGACCTGGGTTTGATCTTCCAGGTTTTATCAGAAGTGTCTCAGAATACCTGTTCCACTTTTCTATGAAGTGGGATAAGCTATTTTCAATATTATTTAAGTCTTTGGATCTCTTAGGTCACTTATTCTCTCCTAGTAAACACTTCATTTTTTATTGCATCATATGTATAAAACATTTTTGAATCTTTTCCTATTCAGCAGTACCTAATTGAAATAAATTAGTATACACACTTGTCATTTCACTACTTGTCTTTTTAAATTAACTAGCAGTGTAGTAAAAAGTTATATGATCATGTACTAGACACACATTGACTTGTTTTTTCTAATCTTTTATAGGATTTCTGATAGGTCCCTTCAGACAAGATGTAGTACTGCTGAGACGTCGGTCTGCCTTCATTCACTGGTAGTTGAGCTTTTCAGCTGGGAAGTCGTTCCAGTTTTCTTTCAGCTTACTGAACTTATGAAACCATGGCAGAAGAAGAGACGGAGTCACCTGGGCCCAAAAAGTGTGGCCCGTATATCTCATCTGTCACTAGCCAGAGTGTGAACTTGGTGATTCGAGGAGTGGTCTTATTTTGTATTGGAGTATTTCTTGCTTTAGTGTTAAATTTGCTCCAGATTCAGAGAAATGTGACACTATTTCCACCTGATGTGATTGCAAGCATCTTTTCTTCTGCATGGTGGGTGCCACCGTGCTGTGGCACAGCTTCAGGTACGTATAGGGTGTTTTTGCATGCCTATAAATGGTTGTGGATGTTGTCTCACCATTAAACCTTGAAAGAATCAACTTTATTGAGGTACAATTTAAGTACAATATTAGTCCACTGTATGGACCTATTTTAAGTGAACAGTTTGAAGCATTGGTCAAATGTATGTGATCATGTAACTGTAGCCAACAGTCCAGCTGTAGAACATTTCTGTCACCCCTCAAGTTTTCTTATGTCCTACAAAAGCCCATTACCCACCCTCAGCCTCAGGCTTCCACTGATATAATTTGTATTATCAAAGATTTTTGCCTGTTCTGAGATGGAATATCAATGCAATCGTTGATTCCTCACTGTGTGTTTGGTTTTCTTGTGACCTTTAAAATTTAACCCTAAAAATTAAACTGATTTTCTTTGGAATAAAGCACTTAACTACTTAATTTTGTTTCTTCAGTTCATCTCATGTAAGTCTTTAGTGAAGGTCACCCTTGTTAGGTCTTAAGG
The DNA here is from genome assembly GCA_004027595.1 of Dinomys branickii. Taxonomy (NCBI): domain Eukaryota; kingdom Metazoa; phylum Chordata; class Mammalia; order Rodentia; family Dinomyidae; genus Dinomys; species Dinomys branickii. The sequence goes on along the minus strand of PVLD010007230.1, from coordinate 72,092 downwards.
GTTTGATGTATGTGCTGTGTTTTGTTTATGAAATACATAAAAATTTGAAAAAATGGAATGATTTTATTCAATTTTAAAGTTTCTTTTTTATTTTAATATATTTTTTACCTGGCATCTTATTTTTAAGTGTACCTTAGCAGTAAATATTAGAGAGATTGGTAAGATAATCTCTTTTGAGAATCCTGTTAGTTACTTTATATGGTTTTTTGGTGGTGGATGATGTGTAATGGATACAGTGGGGCATTTTAGGATGCTTTATTGATGCTGAGCTTCCAATGGATTGGCTTTTTCTAATGACTGAGACCAATAAACTACACTACTATTTTGTAAAGTAATACAAAGCAGCTATAATCATATGGTAGAAGATGATTATGATTGAGACAGAAAATTGCTTTTTTGAATATCCATATTTAATATACATGCATATATTGAAACATAATGTAGTTCTTTCTTGGGTTACATTCTAGAGCCTGAGGTAGAAGAGTAAATTCAAAGGGTGAGGTCAAATTGTGAAACATTTAAATGACCTCATTAAACCTATGGGACAATTATGTAATTCTATTGCATGGACAGAAGGACATTCTTAGGCTGAGGTTTCGGTGTGGCTTATATGTTGATGTGTAACCATTGCAGTACTCACACTAAAAGAGAAGTCATAAAGACAGTGATGCCTAGTTTTTCCAGAGTTGACATTCTTGGAGAATGTTCTCAGTCTCTGAGAGAATAGACAAAATAGTCCAAAGGGAAGAAAGCACAAATTAGATTTTATCATTCTGTATTATACTTGCTGCTTCTCATATATTTCCTTTCATTCAGATTCAGAAGAGAAAACTCAAATGTTTTCAAAAAATTTTCTATTGTTTTATTTTCTCCTGATATATAGCTCTGTGTGGCTGCCAATAGAAATTTTTTGGTACTTGGAAGAACATGTCCTTTTCAGGGCAGGCAGAAATGAAGATCGGAGGAGGGAAAGGTTACTTACTGCATGTCTGTGAACAGGCCAGCTATGTCTTTAATTCCAGAGCTGTGGAGGGCAGTCTTAGGAGAGTGTGCCTCTTTTGAGGGGATGAGATCTTTGAGATGAAGAGAGGAAATTGATGAGCCCAGGATCTTGGAGCCAATGAGTGGTGGGGCTGGGCTCAAGTGTCACAGACCTGGAAGGGGGACAGAAGGGCCTACTCACCCTTCTCCCTACTCAGAATCCTGCCTTGCAGCCTCCAGTTGAGGTGCCAGACCTGGATGGAATACACTGGTGTCTGGGGCACATTCTGGGCCAGGGCAGGGGAACTTGGCAGAGGTTTCGTTTTAATTTCATTATGGAGAGGTAAGCTGCGTTTGCTGCATGTTGCTCTGTCCCTGTAATGGGCCCATTTTTCACAAACTCACATGTAGGAAGGAAAATTACAAATGTTGATACTAACATTTAGTCATTCTTTTCCTAGCTATTCGGTTTGTCACACTTGTAAATGGAATCTCAAACCTTTTCACTTAGGAAATTTGCATTTACATTCCTTGCTTAAATATTTCTTCTGAAAACATGCATTCCATAACATTCCTGGGAAAAAGAACCTGGAGCGGCATTAGGAAATCTAGATTCTAGTTAACTCTGCTACCGGGTTTGTTGGATAGTACTTAGTGAATGAGAGTGAAGAGAACAGATTTGTGACAGTTGCCAAAGATGGCATATGGATTCCTGCATAATTTCTGTCCTTCCCCCATATTTTAGAGAAAATATCAAAGGAAAAGAAGTAAATGATATGAAAAATATAGTGCATGTGAGTTTGTATGTTTCTGTCTATATATGTTGCGATATGTATTTTCAAAACCTCTCTAGGCTCTTACCGTTGTATGTCAGAAAAATTGATGGTCATGTTTTGATTTTCCTGTCCAGCTAATGTTCTCAGGCATTCGGAGCAGCAATGTTTTGGAGCGTCTCCAGAATCACTACTTTCAACCTGTGAACAGAAGAGCCTCTAATTATTATTTGCAATATTCCCTGTCACACAGTCCTAGAAAAAGCTAGAAATCCTTCAGGGATTAGTAGAAATGTCTCATAAACTTCTCATTTTCCTTTTTACAGTTCCCTTTTAGGTTAACAGTGCTGATATTTAGAAGCTGATGACCTCCTTTTTATGTGTAGTGCACTAGAACTAGAATTGGAAACCTGAGCATTACTGAGGGCCACAAAGAATCTTTTTAAAGAATAAATAAGAAAAGACAACTGTCATGGTGTCAGTAAAATAAATAGGGAAGTTGCCTCAAAAATCACAAGTAGCTATAGAGTCCAGACTGTGAAACCAATAGGTAACTTGAAAGTGCAAAGAAAAATATAAAAATCTTTTCCATTTCACCATGCAGCCCTTCACCACATTCCTGGAGAGTCCTGTAAGACTCCTCCTTTCACTTTCATTTCTAGCTTCCAAGTTTTACCTCTTTGCTCTTTCTTAGTCCAGGCCTCGCCACTGCTTGGGGCTATCAGTCTTTCCCTTTGTGCCTCTCATTTTACCTCTGCCTCATTCCCCAGGTTGTACTCTCACTGCCGCAGGAACAGTTGCTTCTCTCTGGGACACGCGTGGTAGCATCATTCTCCTGCTTCCCTGGTATCTTCACAGTAAACTTTCTATGATACGGCTGTGTCTCCTTGTATCTTCCTCGGAATTGTTCTACGCCCTGAAACTCCTTTCCTGCCTAGAGCTTACGGTTTGCCTTGTGACACTGGCTCTTTCCAGCTGTTTTTTATTTCCTGATGATGGGGAAGCCATTTCTGTGCCAGTCACCTGCTGAACACAGCCTGTTCCGGGCTCATCTTTTTCTGTGAAGCTTTCCTTCTGAGCACAGTCAGTATACACGTCTCCTCGACAGATGCAGGGAGTGGCCTAGGGCTCTGTCCTCCTCCTAACAGCAGTACATTTAATGTTATTTTGCTACTGGAATCATATCTTACTCTTTTTTTAAAATCTCCATCAAATGCCAAGAACCAGATAAATTTTAGGATTTAAATATTTCTTGAATGAAAGCATTATCTTACTCTGTTCTAGTTTTCCATGGAAGTGTATCTCTGAGTGATTTTGTCTTTTCAGCCCCTCTTTCCTTGTCATTTAACTGTTCTTTTTATTTTCTCACTGCTTTCAGCACAGTACCATCATAAACTGATGACTTACTACCGGTGACCTTTAGTTTTGGCAAACTGTAACTAGTTTCTGGGAAATCCCTTAAAGATATCACAAGAAATGTGAGTTTTGCATCACAGCGCCATCTGATCAAGCAGGACTATGTTTGCATATAATTTGACACAGGCATGATTTTAACAGTCTCTCTAGGTTTTTTTCTTCATTAAAAAAAAGATGTAGGAAAAGAAAAGAAACTCAGATGTATTCTTCTGAGCTCCCAAACAGTGAAGGCTTACAGCACTGCATATATTGCTATCAGATTCTGCCATGCCTTTATTTGAAGGAAAGAAAGAAGATATTTAATGGGAAGTGACAAGCTTCCTCGAATTCTTCCTCTCAGTGAGCAACCAAGAACCATGCATACTCAATGGCTTTGATTTTTATTGGCAAATTCCAAGATTGGCAGGTGGCAGTTTAAGTTCCTTTTATGTTTTTGCTTCCTCCCCTCAGTTGTCTCTCACTTGCAAGTCTCACATCACATGCATAAAAATGCAGTCAATTTTGCTTACTTACATCTTTCCACATATGTGTCGGTGTTCTCCATGTGGCAACTCTTTACCGTGGCATCAGCTGCTGAAGAGCATTGACTGGGAGTGCCTACTGTTAGTTGGTTTTACTCAGCAATAGGCAGGCCAGGTGGACAGAGACGCAGGGGTGGGGACAGGAGAGAAGAGAGGGAGGCAGGTTTGAGCACACACAGGCAGGCGTACTACAGTGGGTCTATAGCTGCTTCTGTCTATATACTATATAGAGGAGCCAGGAAGAGAGGGATGACGGAAGAGTTTTTAGTTTTATGGCCCCTTGAGACAAAGGTAACATTCATCTACATGTATTTCAGTTATTATGGATGTGTGTTGCCATTTTCATTGTGCCAGAAAGAAATACTGTCAGTTAATTTTGCAGGATTTTAGAGCAACAACTATTAAGTAGGACTAATAAAAATTTAAATTTTCTAGTAATTGTAGGAGCTCTGCTTTGCTGAGACTGGTCTTTAATTTCTTAATGTTTTGTGAGCCATCTATATTCAGTAAATCTTAAAAAGAATCATAGGCCAGAAAATACATGTATTATTGCAGCATCTCATCTCCCTATGGGACAGTGGCCAGGCAGCCCCTGGAATGCTGTTCCATCAGTCTGCCTGTGATTTGTGATATTAATTGGCTTCTGTTTTTCTCTGAAGATTAAATGCAGTGTTTGTAAGCGGTAGCTAGTTAATTCCAAGCTGCGAAGGAGCTTGTGACGCTCCCACACTTAGATTTTTATACAACCATTTCATTATACATCATAGGTGATTTTGGACATTTTAAACATGCTTTTCAAATGATGTGACAGTTGTGTCTTTATTCTCAGGATGGTAGCATAATCATTCTGTTTTGAGTCACATTAGCAAATCAAAGCTGCCTAGCTATTTCCTATTAAAAATAATCTGGGAAAGTAGATTTTCCTTATAATTTGTTAAATAATATTTTGGTTCATTTAGTCTTTTTAAAATAACTCAGCATTTAAAATTTCTCCTACCTAGTGAATAAAATATTGAGGCTTTATAAGTAAGGATTGTGGAACAATATTTTGGGTGTCAACCTTACACATTTTGTATACAGTAACTGTTTGTAATTAATTACAGTTAATATTCAAGATATTCAAAACTAAGAAATACAGTAAGATGATTTCTTCTTTAACTCTGAATTTAAATTTCATGTGAAAATTTGTATTCCTACTATGTTTACACCATTTTTTCTATGTGCAGAGTTAGTGTTACATACGGATTTCTGTTGGGAATTTTCCTGCTTTGACAATATGACTTACAGTCTTATAAGAGCTCCGGGGTGGAAGAGTGTCAGGAAAAGGTGCTAGATATTGAAGACTGACATAAGTTGATGGGGCAAGACTAATCTACAGAACAGGCCAGCTAGGACCATGAAACTTCGTGTGTATGATGAGTTGTTCTATGTATTTATGCTTATAACTTCTTCTCTTTTTAGATTTGTGACATTTAAAAGTATATTTCACACTTAGGGTAGGTTCAGAAAACATTGCTTAAATGCTAACTGATTTGATGTTTTTCAAGTCTCAGATACTTGTAGTAGAAAAGTAGCATGAATCATTTAGTCTAGACTGCTAAATTATGAGTCATATACTTAGAGTGTTTCATCTATTAGAATTTAGGTTACTGTTGTAATCATTTATAATACTGTCTTCAATGGTATTCTCTTTGGAAGATAAGTTTAATAATGTCTATGATTGATATTAAATAACTTGTGCTTTTTTTTCTTTTTAAATAATCTCAAAAATGCCTATCATGGCCATAGTGTTTCTTTTAATTTAGTTTTTATCAGTATAACATTGGAGATAACTTTTCTTTCTTTTTTTCCACAGCTGTGATTGGGTTATTATACCCCTGCATTGACAGGCATCTAGGAGAACCACATAAATTTAAAAGAGAGTGGTCCAGTGTAATGCGGTGTGTAGCTGTCTTTGTTGGTATAAATCATGCCAGTGCTGTATCCTTTACACTGTAATAAAATGTGCAATAATAAAGCAGCTTCCAACAAACTAAAGACTAAACACCCCCTTGCAACTTTACTGTTGTCAGATTGTGGTGTGGCCACTTAGCCATCAAATAAATGTAAACCATATTTTTGAAGCATCAGCGCAGCAGTTAGGCAATTAGTGTGGGACATAGGTCTTCATTTAAGTTCCTGTTATTCTGTGTCATTTACAAATTTTTGCACATTTGAAAAATCTTTTGTCCTAAATTAGGTTGCTTAATTTCTTTCATACAGTCTTCTAAGACTGGAGATCATATTGTTAAAGCAGGAAAACTTCATTCTGATTCAAACAGATATTTTCAAATAAGTTTTTCCCTGTTTTTCTTAAGATTTACTTGATCTGGATGTGGTGGTGCATGCCTGTAGTTACAGCAATTGCAGGCTGAGGCAGGAGGATTGTAGTGAGTTCAAGGCCATCCTCGGCTACCTAGTGAGTTCAACGTGATCTAGAACTAAATAGTGAGATGTCTCAAACAAACAAACAAATGAACAAATAAACAGACTTCCTAAAATGACAGGTGGTATCTTTAGTTATCATTATCATTATTATTTGAAGAACTAGGATTGAAGTCAGGGGCTCTATTAAGCTACATCCCAGCTCTTTGTTCTAATTTTTTTATATTGAGGCAGGGTCTTGCTAAGTTGTTAAATTGCCCAGGCTAGGCTCAAGCCTGTGATCCTTCTGCCTTAGTTTCCCAGAGTGTTGGGATTACAGATTGTTATAATTTATGTTTTGATGTCCTCCGAAAGCCTCATGGGTTCATAGGTGGGATTATTCACAGGTGGCTGAATCTAGACTATGTGATGTGAGGGTTAAGGGTTTGTGATTACTAAATCAGTCCACTGATTGGTTTGGCATCACCCTAATCCCAGTATCATAGATAGAGCATAAAAGGGGCAGAAAGAAGCTGGTAAGGTCTCCTGCTTGCTTTGCTGCCTTCTTCCCACCATGAACTGTGTCTCCTCTGCTGCGCCACCCTGCCTTAGAGCCAATTGATAATGGACTGAAACCTCTATAAACTGTGAGCCAAAAAAAAACATTTACTCCTTTAACTTTGGGTGTCGGATATTTTGTCTCAACAACAAGAAAGTAACTAAGATGCAGGTGTTTTTTTTTTTTTTCTTGATTGGAGAAGTTGTAATTTTTAAAAGCAGATTGTTCAGCCACATGTGATGGCACACACCTGTAATCACAGCACTCAGGAGGCTGAGGCAGGAGGATTGTTGCAAATTTTCAAGCAGCCTGCACTACAAAGTGAGCTCAAGGCCAGCCTGAGCATAGTGAGGCCCTCTATAGTGAGACCCTGTCTCAAAAAGCAACAACAACAAAAAGCAGACTTACTTTTTAGTCAACATCAAAACATGACAAACATTCTTAAAAGTGGCATAAATAAAAGTATCTAATTTAGACCTTGGTCAGAAGTGACTATAGAGTCCACCAAAAAGAAAAACTTGTGTAATTTTTTTTACTAAATTTATTTAGACATCATGAGATTAATATGTTACCTTTGTGATGTATAGTTACAAAAGATCCTCAAAGTGGTGGCCATTAGCTTCCAAGCATCTATTAATGTGGCAAACTACTGAAGTGTGTATACATTTTTTTAGCAGACTCTATTTTTCCCTGTAATGAATATATTTTAGAAGTTTCATTATTTGAGGATTCTAAAATTATGTTTAGTGATTAATGAGTATTTTTATAGTGTCCTCATGAGAGTAGTAATGTAGCTACCTACCATTTCCCTTCTCCTTCCAGCAAAAAATGTCTGCCTTAGAACGTATTTTTTTACCCTCATAAGACTTTTTTTCTATCATTGTTCTTACTTCCTCTCCTCTACCTCTTGCCTTCTTTTTCTGGCTTTCCTTTGTAAAAGAGGATCTTGGAAAAGTTACTTCTGTCTTACTTTTCTAGGAAATTTGGTCTACACAATGAAGGTACCAAGAACCTTTGGAACTGAGAGGAGCATAAAGTATGACTTAAGATGCTAAAAGTTCCCTCTGTCAAACTTGTTTGAACTCTGGACCAGCAGAGTTAGCTTGAGAGTGTGGATCATGTGACAAGTCAGTTCCTGTGCCTTTTACCAGGTCTTGAAATCTCTTTGATTCTCTTGGGGAACAGAACCCACAGGAAGAGGCTGGGATCCATATTCTGAAAACAATTCCCCATTTCACTGGTCCTCAGCTTTGGTGAATTGGAAAGTACCTCGGAGGCTGTTACTAGTTTGCTTTTGTGTTTTCTTTTGTATTAAGGAATTCCCCAGCATGTGTATTTTGGTGACCTTTTTTAAAGTTTAGGAGTTTATAAAACACAAATATAGTGGTTGGGAGGGTTTAGAGAGGCTGGATCATGCGCTATTTTTTTTTACCACACCAGGCAGTGCCAGAACTATGACCAGAGACCACAGCTTCTGAGCCCTGCATAAGAATGTCTCATTCTCTTACCTAGCCACCCTATAGTTATACAAATTTCCCTGTCTGCTAAAGTACTTTTCTATCCCAGATATTTCAGCTATGGTTTTTGTTTTTAAATTGAGAAATGTAAATAACCTTTATTAGAATTTTAAAAACTTTTTATACAATTTTTTTGTTTCCTTTGTTCACTCTTTTCTTACTCTCTGAAATACTTAAATATAGCGTCTTAGCTGCCCTGTTCATAAACTCAAAAACATTTACAAAATTTATAGCCTAAGGTCACTTAGACTTTAGAAAATGACAAGGTACTACTTTTAAGATGGATGTATTTTACTTGTTTTCACTGAAGACTTTTCATTTTGCTTATTGAAGTTAATTAGCAAAGATGGATCATGTTAACATCAAATGCTATTCTTTATGTGAATGTTTATTGTACAAAAGAATCAATGTTCAAACCCTTTTCTTCAGAATGTAGGTATAATGACAGCTAAAGAATAGAAAAGCTTTTCCAGAAAGCATGCCTGTGTGAACTATGGGTTTCTTGACAAATGAAGGTTAAGCAAGAAATGACCTCGAGGGAGTGACGTACAACAGCCCTTAGATACCGAGATGTCAGCAAGCTGAGTGTTCAGAATGCTGGCTTGATAAGGGCACTACAATGGTGGTCAACAACGGGATGTTGAAGGTTGCAGGAAATAGTTTTATATACATTTTTTTTGGACTTATAGCATGGCCAATTAGTTTGTGAGCTAGTAGGACCCCTCCTCCCCAGGAACTGGTTATAAGGCCAGGATGTGGCCTTTGGGACATAGATAATGCCCTTTTAATGACACTTGAAATTAATTCCTTTAGTGTAATCCTCTAGCAAAGAAATGAGAAAATTGAATTTGTAAAGCTTCGTTCTGCCCAGAGATTTTGGAGTAGAAAAGGGCTGTACATTTGTGAATAGATGCTTAAGTAGATGATGAAAATAAAATATCATTTGAGCAAAGTGTCCTATACCAGAAAGTCTCAGGCACCAAAATAGCTTGGCAGGTTGCAAGATAATGTTCCCTTCAAGGCTTTATCCTCAACAAATTAAAACTTGAACAGTTGACATAATAGAAAGGGATACTGTGTCCTTGGTACTCTTGCTTCTGAACTGCATTATTATAAAATGTGTCTGTCAGTAAATCATATAGAGAATGTAGTATCCTGTTAAATAGCTGTCAACTCTTCTATTTTCAAGCTCCTGTATGATTTTCAAGTAATTCTAAACTTCTTTGAGAAGGAATATTGGTTTCCTTTTTTTGCAAAAGTGTGTTCTTTTAGCAATACTAGTGTTCTAAAGTTTGTACTTGCATTTTTAGCAAAGAAAGCATTTGTTAAATAATGATCTGACCTTATAATTGAGAATGTATATAGACTTTTTTGGGGGAGAGATTATAGGTCAGTAGAATCTATTAATTCATTCCCTCTTAGTATCTGGTATTGAGTAAATTCCAGAGACAGTTTTAATTCTATCTAGTCACATATTACGTTTTAAGATAAAAGAATGATTGTGCTCAAGAATAAACCATGCCCTCCACAGCAATAGCTTTTATTTTAGAAAAGTGATGGATGATATTTGGTTACAAATTGTGAAATGACTCTTTAACATTGACCTCAGAAAGTGGATTTTGATAACAACATACAGTTGTCGCTCACACTGGCTGCACTCTCTGTTGGACTGTGGTGGACTTTTGACCGATCTAGAAGTGGTTTTGGCCTTGGAGTAGGAATCGCCTTCCTGGCAACCCTGGTCACTCAGTTGCTCGTCTACAATGGTGTTTATCAGTAAGTATCATTTTTCTGACGCTTCTTTGCTAGGTAAACAAATGATAACAACATTCAGAGTTGAGGTTGAACCTACAATGTAACTTATTTTCATTGAAACTAATATTGCTTCTCAAATGTTAAAATATTTTTGTTATTCTAGGTATACATCTCCAGATTTTCTCTATGTTCGCTCCTGGTTACCATGTATATATTTTGCTGGAGGCATAACAATGGGAAACATTGGTCGACAACTGGCAATGGTAAACTAGTGCTTATTTTATCACTGCCTATATAAGATATACATGAGTTTTCTCTAAATAGCGACCTTCTTTTAGAGAAGGCAGTTTGTGAGGACAGCATTCTTTGATTTCTCTTTTGCACTCTCATTGAAGTAAACCATTTGGAAAAATTTCATCCAGATATGTTAAATGTAGAAAAATTACCAGAAAGAAAGGCCAAAATGTGTTAAGGATAAGGGTATATGATTTATTGACCATGTGGAGACATTAGATTATTATTAACTAATCTACATGTTTCTTATCCATCAGAAAGAAATGGTTGTAAAAGTGAAAAGGGGCACTACCAATAACCATATTGCCACAGTATTGATAAATTAGAGCTGTCTCCAGCAAATCCAATTGTTTGATCATTTTAATTATGAAGGAAAGGACATTGTTGATAACCCCAGTGATAGTAGCAGGGGTTAGAGTATAAGAGAGGCCACAGCAGTTTCTTGAATAACTGCTGTCACTTACATTTAAGCCAGCTAGGTAAACTGAGTGATTTACTTTGCTGTCTTTTTAACAGTCTGGCCACCCAATTATTCCAACTCCATTAGTTTGTCTCATGGCTATACATTTTTATAGCTGTATTTGAAAAACACTGACCAGAAGCTTTTGTAATGTAATAATTTTTTCCTTTAAATCATAAGATGCTTTAAAAACACAAGTATCTGAGTTCACTGCATCAGTTCTACGTTTATGAGCTTTCCTTTGCTGATTTGCCTTACTGAGCGTTCAAGGAAACCTACTTTGCTTTCTTTCATAATCTAGGATTGATCAAAATCATAAATTGCTATCATTTGCTTGTAATGCAGAAAAGTCATCCATATCCTACTTTTGCCTATGGCCCTTTCACTTCTAGAATGTGAATTGACTTTCGTCCAGTAACATTTGTTATTTAATTGTGGTAAATGTGTAACTCTAAGATTCTTTGAGGAATAAAGCACACATATATTATTCATTTATGGAACCTTTTTTAGTTTATTTGCAAGTTGTAATTCAAGATATTTTATCTCTTAACCTTTTAACTTTTACTTTTTGCAGTATGAATGTAAAGTTATTGCAGAAAAATCTCATCAAGAATGAAGAAGGCAAAAATATATCTTTTGTATAGAAAAACATGAAGAAAAGTGGCATGTAAATTATATAAACAAAACTTTGGACTGTAAAATTGCCAGGATGCAGTTTTTCGCTTGATTGGTGTGTATAGACACACACACACACACACACACCACACACACGTGCAAGACACATTACTACTGCAATCTGTGATTGCTTCATCTGTAAATCAGTTACAAACCTTTATGTATTTGACTTAAAAACTGTAAGATATATGTGTATTATGTTAAAAATGTTGATTAGCAGATACATTTTTTAAATTAATTTTTTAAACATACCACACGTTATATCACAATGTTAATGTGCCAAAATATTCTATCACTCTCATCAAGAGCCTGAGAATGCTTTGAACGACTTATAAATTTAGTGAAATAAGAAGTATGCCAAAAATAAAAAGCAAATGGGAAGCTGGTATTTTCTCTGTCACTTACTGTTGTGCCTTTTTGTTTTTCCAGTCACAGCAGTTGAGTTATGAGTGCCCAAATGTATGGTTGGTTTTTATTTTGATGTTGTTTCAAAGTTTTAAATATTTCAGAATGTAATGAAAATGAGCCTCCATAGAGAAGGGTTTCAAACCTGTATTACTCAATAGAGCCAAGAAAGTAATTTTCTGTTTGGACATGTTTTATTAGAGTTATATGTGATGAGCAGATGATAAAAAGCAACATTAAACTGTTTAGGGTCTAAACTTGGAAGAAATTATATAATTAAAAGTTAGTGAATTTAAATAGAGTAAATATGTTTTGGAGCAACAAAGTGACCTTTTGCACTATCACAAAGTGTAAAGTGATATTAGCTGTTATTTGCAATACAGAATCTCATACTGCTTTTGCACATGGTACAGACAAGAAACTTCAAACAGATCAGAATGAAGTTTCTAATTCTATTGGGTTCTATAATCTAATGGTTCTGTAAAACAAACCACTTTAGCTGGGCTTACTCTTATGACTCATTGTCAGCGGAATGCCTGGATTTGCAACCTTATCATAAGCAGTCTGGGGAATGGATGGGTGCATAATTTATTATGTACTTGTGTCCACTAGTGAATAGTTCAAGTCTGTTGAAGGATGAACTGAGATGGTATTCTGTGCATGTTAAAGATTTGGTAACAGTTTTGGGCATGCCTTGTTAATAGCTAGAGCCATTTAAGTATGGTTTAAACATATTCTTAGCTAAGTTTTCTCCTAGTTGTTCCTTTTGAAATGATTGACAATGTCTGACACGCAAGACCAAAATCTTCTGAGTATTCTGGTGAGTGTGTGTGTGCATGTATGTGGTATGTGAGATTGAATGAGAGTATATATGTATGTGCATGTGCTCATGCTCTCCTAGAATGCCATGTAGATATTTTTCAATTTTTGATTTTAAAACTTGCTCTCAGACTTAAATCTTACATGCCAAACTTTAATGTTTTATGTTTTAAGGCTGACAGTGTGAAAATCCTGAGGGTTTCATATTGAATATGTGTACACAAGCTTAACTATAGTGATGGTAAATGTACTACTATAATTTATTATTTTATCTTCCAGATAATGTTATTCATTTAGAACAAATAAGATATATTTTTAGAATCAACTTTTTAAGCACTATGAAGTCTTTAATAAGTTATAAGGTCTATGATGTGTTTACTTTGAAAATTGCTATTAAAAGCAAGATGTATTAAATATGTAATCATCATCTTGGCTAAGAGTCATTTTTTTCTTCCTTTTATGGTAAGTCTTGGAATATTGTACTTTGGATTAACCTTGTGAAATTAATGTTTGGTTGAATTTGCTAAGATATAAAGTAAGGGCACAGTGTTAGAGAGATTAAATGAATGTCATTAGAGTTCTTAAATATTTTCAGATCACCTGGAAAATAAGAAAGATTATATAGCAAAATACTTTCAATATTTTGGTAAATATGTAAAACCAATTATTTGGTGATGAAAGAAAGTAAATACCTTTAATATTGCTATCTTGGCAGTGCTTCTTTCCTTTTGTATTTGAAGTTACGGAAATTTGAATAGCCTAAAACTGGGACTAAATTCTACAAAAACTCAAGGAAATATTTACAATTAGCTAGAGCCCTGCTAATAATTTTGTTGCAAAATTTATTTATTTCTACTGAGCTATTTTATATTTCTTAAGGCCAGGGCACCTTTCAGTGGAACATACATACCACACATGTTATATTTTCTAGGTGGAATCCAGACTTAGTATCAATAAATACTCTTGTGTTCCCTTTGACTCACTTATTTTCATACTGAAATATTAAAGTATGTTCTATGTAAAGCAGTTACTTTGGTGGTAGTCTGAAGCACGGAGTATTTTTTTTAATCTGAAATAGTCCATTTTATTGATGAACACTAGCGGGCAGAATCCTGGGTTCAGCATTTTCCTTTTCCTCCTTCAACACTTGGCAGATTTTTAACTTCTTATCTTCCCTCCTCTCATATGAAAGTCTGCAGTTAGTGTAATTTTCCTTCCATTGTAGGCAGTCTGTCTTTTCCCGCCAGGATCTTTTACATTTCATCTTTATACTTAAGGCTTTTTATTTTACCCAGGTGTGTTCACAGGCAGATTTGTTTTCATTTTCCTTGAGTGGTATTCAGTGTGTGCATTGAATCTGTGGGTATCTCTCTTTAGTTCTCGAAAATACTTAAATGGGATTGCATATGCAATGTGATTAAAAAAAATGGTGAATGTGTGCCATTTCTAAAAATACACAGTGTCATTAATTCCCCTAAAATACCCACTCCCTTTTCTTCAAAGACACTTACCCATGATTCTTGCCACTTGCTGAAATTATTCCAGAAGTTTTGTCTCATGCCTTTAGTTTACGGTCATGACTGCTGCAGTGTCCTAAGTCACTTCCAAATGTTTACCTTTTTTTTTTCCGGAAAAGCTGGAAGTTGTATGGTGCCAAGTCCAGTGGACCGGGTAGATGAAGACATACCTTTCCCTTGGGTGGCACTTTGCAGTAACATTCCATGTATTTTAGATCACCACTTGTCATCAGCATGTGGCTGGAATAAGCTGTGGGAATGGATGAGCTCACCTAGGGAAAGGAAAAAAGGTCTGAGGTGTACTAGCGCATTGACAGAGAAGCTGGCAAGGGAAGTAAAGGGGTCAGGAGTGGGGGAATAACCAGGAGAGTGCTGTGGACAAAGAAAGTTTGAGGCAAAGGGCAGCTGGTTCTGTGAAGTGCAATTGGAAGGGTGAATTAATCTTAGAAAGGAGAAGGTGGTATTCTATTTTCTATGTTGGAAATGCTTTTGCTAAAAGTTATGTCTATTAAAATATTTCACTGTATTCTATTAAAATACCTAAATTTTTTTCTAAAGAAAAGCCCGATCATATATTGTGGCCTCGTTGGAAGTGCAAGGAGCATGGCGCCATTAGACAACTAAAGATTTGGGAGTTTTGAGCCACATCTGTGAAGCATAAGCATGGGACTGACTAGAGATGAGAAGTGTATTGTCAGGTAACTTTGAAAGAATACTGGTCTTTTAGAAAATATGAAACATGGCCTTAGGAACTGATGAGACGAAAAGAATTGTCAGACAATTTTGAGGCCATTGAGGACTCAGATGAGAGTAAAGATCAGATATTTATGAGAGAGCTAGTCACCGTACTTGTGCCATGGGGCTTGGCAGGCTTGGAGTTTAAAGATCCTGGAGTAGGCTGCATAGTTTGAGAGTCACCGGTTGGCATGGCACAGGCTGTGTGAAAACATAATAGATGCTCTTAATAAATGATCGTGGAATGTACAGCGAATTGGGAAAAGAAACAATCAGGAATGCTGATCTGATGGCATGAGATAATGAGTTGAAGACAAGGGACTGCAAATCAAAGGACTGTAAATGCCCTGTTGAATGGGAAGGTAGTGGGTGTGAGGTCTGCAGGCAGAAGAGAATATAATGTGACGCCTCCAGATCTTAATGCGGTCCAGGGAGTGATCTAAACAAATGTGTTTATCGAGTTCCCGAGAGGGTGGAGATGAAAACAGTGCAGCAGATAGAAGTGAATGGCCCAGTGTCTTACTGATTGTGATGTCACCTGGAATGATTCACAGGTCAAGTGGAAAGGAAGGAGGTCATCCAAATGCCTCTGCTACTGAGTAAAATAACCAGATGCTTTGTGTTGCGGTTTTAACTAAGATTTCTTGTTTAAGATCTTTTTTTATTTACTTTGGTAGGTATTTATCATCATCCTAGGTATTTTGAAATTTCACCACACTGAAGAAGTGAATCTTTATCTCAATCCTGTTCAAAGGCAGGTTTTTAATTCTCAGGAATTTTCTTCTGTGTTTGCCTCATTTGCCATGTTTTGCTTTGTTTTCTTTTATTCAAGAGATCATGTCCCTTTTGTTTCTTTTTTCTGTATATTTCTTAGCTTTTCTCTGTCATGCTATATTCTGGAAGAATTACTTAAATGGATTGTCCAGCTTTCTGAGTTGCTCTTCAGCTGTATCTATTCTGTGTTTGACCCATCAGTTGTCTTTAATTTCAGTGATCCCAGTTTTAATTTTATGGAAGTGTATTGCCATTCTTGTATCTTTCTTCTGAAAATGTTACCCTTGTGGTTTTAAAATTGTCTAAAGAGCCGTTGTGGGGATGGGCAGGTAAAGCCTGCCACTAATCAGTCTCTGGGTATAAATATTGCTTAGCTTGCCTTGGGCCCAGTGCCATGTATCACGAGCACACGCACCACTCGCATCAGTGGGCAGTACTGAGCTGTTCCTGAGTGGGCCACAGTTGGTGAGAAGTATTGAAGATTGGCCAGCCCGGCTCCTTCACCAGAACCCAGCAGGTTAATCGCCCTTGGGGATTTCCAGCCCCAGGCATCAGCTTCCTTTAAGCTTGGAAAGTCCCTGTGTTCGTTGTAGCACATTCTCTCCTTGAGTATTTCAGGCTGTGATTTCCCTCCATCTGTTTGTTCTCAGTTTTCTTCCTTTCAGGGAATCCTTTACTGTAGTTTCTGATCCACGGAAGGTAGTATAGTTGTAGATTCCTTTTCAAAAGTTCCTGTTATTTCTGTGAATTTGTGGTAGGAGGAAAAAGCTTTATCTTGCCTAATCTGTTGACATGATTTGACCTTTCGTACCATACTGAGATTTTAGTTTCTCCCCCTGTACTGAGGATTGAACACAGGACCTCACATATGCCTGAGGTAAACATTCTACCACTGACCCCGCCCCACACCCTACTAGTTTCTATCACCACTTTTTTTATATCCCTAAGTCATGCCACCTCTCTAATCATTTTCCTTTACCTTTCAAAAACTCAATTTAGTTAAGAGTTGAGATGAACAGGTGAAGTTAGTAGTTTCTTACAGTTATCAAGAAAATAGAGTTCACCTTTCCCCTTGAAATATATGTGGTACATTCTGTCCATTTTGCCAGCAGGAATCCTAGTATCTGCCCCTGTATGCCTTTCTCTTTATCACTGATGAGATCTGTGAAACCTGTCATCTCTCCATGTGATTTACAAGATAGACGTTTCGAGGGTATGTCAACTGTTTGGAAGACAATGTTGTTAAGTATCAGATTTGGCAGATCAGAGAGATAATGATGTGCCTCGGAAAGACCGGGTATTGATGAGCCTCTTGTCAAAACTGCCATATATGGGTGATTTTTCCCTTTCACTGTTTCCTTGGTTTCCAGTTTCTGTGAGGATTTTCATGAACAAGGGGCGGTTTTGATTTACAATCAAAACTGCTCTAGCAACTGTGTCCTGCTTTCACAAGGCAGAATTTTTAACTGCTGATCATTCCACAGCCTCCCTGAAGGTGGGATTTAAAAGTAATGGGCAGTTGGGAAAACATGCCATTTAAAAACAATTCTTTTTAGTTCCTTTTTATTATTGCCCTGAAAATAATAAATTCACTCAATACTGCTATGCTTCCATGAAACTTTGTAAGATCCATTTCTCTTGTACAAATGCTTTTTAAGGAATTTGTACAGGATGTGATCATAGACCAATTTGGTGTCATGAACATTTGAGTAGACAAAGGAAAGAACCCAAGTGCTGAATCCATTTTAGAAAAAATTATAAAATGTATTTCTTGGGAGTTTCTGCCATTGAATGAAACTCATTTCTATTCCCTTTATAGTCATCACATGTCACTCCTATTTCTTCTGGGACTGTCTGCTCAAACAAAGTATGACAGTGGCAATTCTGCTTTGAAACAAAATCTTTCTGCTTGTATGAGAGCTTTAGATTTTCCAGCAGGACATTACAGCAAGACAAAGTGCCACCCCATCACCTTATGATTAGCAGGATGCATCTGCTGTGCAATTCCTCTACACACACAGGCTGGAAGCCTGCAGATGGTCAACTTTAACATGAAACTTAAAGCTGCTTGTAAAGACAAATCTTTGTGGAATTTTCAATGTCATAGACCTGGTGCATGTCAAGATCATGCCTGTCAAAGAGAAAGCAAGCCAGTACATGAAGAAAATATTTTCCAGAATATATGTACAATTTATCCTGAAGTTGAATGAGATTGAGACTTTTTTTTCCAGAGAAAAATAAATTTGTGAAAAGAAATCCTTGATCTTTTTACCTGACTTTCAGATGGTAACTCGTTTTCTTTGGTGTGTTACTTGGCTGTCATGTTAGGATAGTATGCATTATAATAAGAATTTAACTCTTGAAAACTCGGCTTTCCATACAGGGTTTATTTCTTACATATATAACATGAACAACGTGGGTCAGTGAATGCTAGGCTCCATGGCCTATGTTGCCCCACCACAAACATGCCTCATTTATTGCCAAACGAAGGACCAGGGGCCTTGGCCCACTTTCCTCTAGTTGGGCCCAAAAGCAATACACTGCACTTGATCAAAAAACAATATACTGCATTGATCAAAAAGCATCCCATGGCCTTGACCAAGTGTGAAGGAGCTGGGATGTTAGTTACTCTCTCCTTGGAGGGAGGGAGGGAATAATCAAATATTGGTGATCGCTAGTAATGTCTGTAAATGCACAGGGTGAGGCAGAGACCACTCAACAGGCTTCTGTGATGGCAACAAAGCATATGATTTAATACCTGGGTGCAGGCAGACAGAGGAAAAGACTGTCCATAAGGAACAAAGAGAAGCAGGCTTGAAAGAAGGCAAGGGGCATTAGGTAGAAAAGTCTTAGTAAACGTCAGTGATCAAAGTTCTCTAAATATTCAGTGCCCAGTGTTCAAAGGCCTGGTGTCGTCTGGTATACATGTTTGGATGTTTTCAGGTGTCCTGATGCTTGGAAAATTCCATGTTGAATCTTACCTCTTTTTACAACATTCTGTGTCTGCCAAGGGCCACAGGACCAGTGCTGAGCTGGCTTTTCTCTGAGAACAGTGCTGCTGCTGACGGACATTTTGGGTGCAGGGAGTCATGCCCAAACCCAGCCAGACAATGTCTGTAACCACTGGTGCAAAGCAGTAGCATTCTGTTCTCTTCCCCAGTGATTCATAGTGAACACAGGTAGAAGAAAAATATTTTGTGGTAAAAGTTAAAACAATAAAATAATGCTGTTGAAAATATGTAAAATGTAAACTTTGTACCTATGTCCTCTAATGGTAAGGAAGAAAAAATGGTTTCACTTTTGCTTGTTCCTACCATCTCAAAGGAGAAATGAGGGGGAAGGAATGAACAAATGTTTCCTTTGTGCCTTCTCTGAACACTGTCGGCAGATCCTGGTGGGGTACTGACCCCCTTTTATGGCAGGTCTTATCTATACATTTTGGGTGGCATGACAGGATAGCATGCTCTGGTCTGACTTCACTCCCATGGCCAAGGAGTGTCCTTGTTACCACACTGTCTAAAGTCACTGCAAACCCTTAGCTGCCTGTGATTTGTGTCACATAGATATCTGCAACGTATTTCTAGTAGCACTGCTGAGAAGCAATGACAATGCAACACTGGATCTTTTGTAAAAAAGTGAAAGACTTCATAGACATAGTTTGAATGTCTTACTCTGCTCTGTAACCAAGGTTTCTCTAGAAAGTTAATGAAAGCATTCCTGGAGAGTTGTTACGGCTTGTGTCTAGATGTCCCCTCAAAGCCTCATGAGCTCATAGGGCTTTGCAAAGGTGGCTGGACCTGATACTGGGATTAAGGGTGTGTGGTAGTAAATTAGTTCACTCACTGGTTTACCATAATTCTGCATGTAGATAATGAGAAGGCCCATCCTGGGTACGGGTGATGGCATCCTAAAGTCTTTTATCCTGGGTAGGATAAAAGGCAAAGGGAGACTTGCTTTGCTCTCTGCTTGCCTGCTACTGTCTGCTTGCTCTGGCTTGGGTTTTGTTTCTCCTCTGGTGCTCCTCTGACTTGCCACCCTGCCTTGGAGCTAGCCAACTATGGACTGAAACCTCTCCTAACTGTGAACCAAAAATCCTTTCTTCCTTTCACTTGTGGTGTCAGGTATTTTGGCCTAGCAATGAGGAAATTACTAAGATAAGAGCAATGAGGAAGTAACTAAGACAAAACTCATTCTGTGAATGCCTTGGACCAGCCTTTGAGCCTGTCTCCACAGCAGATGTTTCACTGTAGCCTCCACAGACCCAGGCCCATTTGGAAATCTAACAGAATAGAAAAGAATTTTAACAAGCTTTGACATCTAACCTTTTAAAAGGTTCAGTCCAAGAAAAGATTGTATGAATTATTGTTCTGGGTAGTACAGTTTAGATGTGATGCATACTACATAAGTACTAGCCTTGTGGGAGCCTGGTATATGTGTTGTATAGATGGTGCATTGATAAGAACAGAATGTTCACACACTAATCAGGAAAGTTTTCTGAAAAGTACTTACTGGTCTTAAAGGGGTTGATAGGGTCAAGAGGCAAGAGTCTTGCTCCTGCAATAGTGTGTCAGCTTTTTGTTACTATAATAAAATACTTAAGGCAGGATACTTTATGAAAGAAAGAAAATTCATTTTGGCTCATGCTTTTGGAGGCTGAAAATCCATATGTTTATATATCTCTGAGGTTTTTGCTCTCTCCTTATGAAATTACCAGGATTTAATCATTGCTTAATTACCATTTGAGGTCCACCTCCAGTCAAACCACTGGCAGCAAGAGGTTCTCACAGGAGTGCAAACCATACTGTGAACTGTGCATGTGAGGGAAATAGCTTGCATGTTTCTTATGGGAATCTAATGCTTGATGAGCTGAGGTGGATCTGAGGTAGTGATACGAGTACTGAGAAGTAACTGCAAATGCACATTAACGTTAGCAGAGCGTTTCACTGCACAGAAACCATAAGTAATTGCTTGCAGACATATCAACACCCTATCAATGAATGACAATTAAGCTGCATTTGGTGGCAGGCTTTTCAGTAGCAATTGAATTGATGTATTTCAGCCTTACACTGGTGTCTGATGTCAGTCTTTAAGACAGAATCTGACACTTATTTTAGTCCTTTTGTGGCCTGCACATTATTTTATTTACCACTTCCATTCCCGCTTCTTCACTGTGCTGTGCACTCGTTTCAGTCACGGTTTTGATGAGCCCACAAGCTAACCCTTGCCAAAATGAGTAAAAATCAAACATTACTGGAAAGCTTCTCTGTAAAGGGGGTAATATCCCCCAAAGCATCCCTCGCTTTAGTCCAATTCATTCCCATTATTAAAAATCGTCTTCCCTGAAACTAGTCCCTGGTGCCAAATATTTGGTGACTGATGCTCTATCCTAATGATGTCTTTAGTCACTTTCTAAAGTTACCACCCTTATATACCATAGTCAGATTGTTTCCATCTTTTTAAAATCATTAATGTAAGACTCAGGGAATTAAATTCCTGCATGAGAATGTTATGGTTTACATCTAGATCCTTTCCCAGCCTGCTAGGTGGGGCTTTGGGAAGGTGATTGGATCATGGGCGTCAATGCTTATTAGTGGACTAGAGATTAGATAACTAAATGTGATGTTGTGAGGTGGGGCCTGGTCAGGGGAAATGGGTCTTTGGGGGTGCGGCCCAGGGCATCTAACTCTCTCTCTCCTCCCTTGACCTCTCTCTCCTCATTGCCATGCCCTGAGCTGTTCCTCCTCTGCCATGATGCTCTGCATTCATTGGAGCTAGGTGATTATGGACTAGAACTTCTACAAACTATGAGCCAAAATAAACCTTTCCCTGTAGTTGCAGGTGTTGTGGGTGTGGGTCTCAGTGATGAGAGAAATAACTAAGGTAGGCAAACCATATTTCGATCATAGCAGATGAAATTGAAAAACCATATAGATAGATATTTGAATATCTAGTCTGGTAGTTGTTAAGATTGCAATTAGAAGACATCGTGGGAGATAGGATTTAAAACATAGGAATCTGCATCCTTTCGGCAATTTAAATGGTTCTGATATAATCAACAAGCTGGACGAGCTTCTTTTAAGCTTCTTCTAGGGTACAGAATTGCACAGGGGTTACATATTGGAGGCTATAAATTGAGACTGCCTTGTCTATTACAGTTCATAGTGCACTTCATTCCCATTATTAAGCAGCAGTTTCCAACTTTTATGGAAAAGAAATATTCTGAATGAGATCAAGGTGTGCAGGAGAAAGAGAACTGAGGAAGTCAGCCTCAGAGGCCAAGCAAATCCAGACAGAACTCTAGCTGAATGACCTCCAGATTAGGACCCTGGGCAAGTACTTCAAGTGTCTGGGAACACAGTTTAGTAGTAGAGCACTTGGCTAGTAAATATGAGGCTTGGAGTTCAACACTTTACACCCTCTCCAAAAGCAAGTACCTCAAGCTGTCTATACTTTAGTCTCATCTATAAGAAGGTATGATATTACCTTTTCAGGGCTATTGATGTTAAATGTGATCATTTAAAGAGCTTAGCTTATAAGGGCCATTGTCTTAGTTACTTTTCTTATTGCTGAGCCAGAATATATGACACCCAATGTTAAAGGAGGAAAGATTTATTTATCTCACAGTTTGTAGAGGTTTTAGTTCATAACTGGCTGGCTCCAAGGCAGAATGGCATGGCAGACAGGCATTGTAGAGGAGAAGTAGTTCATGGTGGGCAGAAGGGAGCAAAACAAACAAGCATGCAGGGGACATTAGCAGCTTTTTTCTGCCCCTTTTATAGTCTATCTAGGCTACTGGGATTAGGGCAATGTCAAACCAATCAGTGTACTAACTTAGTAACCACCCACCCTTAATTCTAGCAGCCTTAATCCCAATCTTGCACTGTGAATCAATTACATACACTAAATTCAGCCACCTTAGAAAAAGTCCCACATGAGATTTTGGGGGCGACATCTAAAAACAAGCTGTAACATCCATCCAAATAATATTTTTTCCCTTCCTTTCCCTCTCTCCTTACTCACTTCAAAGCATATGGATTAGGCAGTGCATGGGGCATTTGCATTGAATTAGATGCTTGTCTGATGTTTCTTTCTAAGTGAAAGGAGGTATAATGCGTAAATCCACTAGGCCTGCTGACCACCTTGCCATAGCTATCTCCCAGGAGTAGTTCACAAAGAGCAAGATCCTAAAGACCTAGCTCAGGAAACTGGCCAGCTGCTATTCTACTGACTAAATGTTGATTGCTTGACAGAAGGTAAGGAGTCTTGGCCAGGCCAGACTGAGCCTGCTGATCATGGTGGAGTTCAGAAAGGATGTCCCCGCGTGCCACGAGGCCACCAGAGGCAAGGAAGTAGTTGGGAAACAGGAAATTAATTGTGTCCACATCTTATTTTTTGCCTAGGGATGATGGCTGTTCTCATACTTTATAGTGTCACAACTGTGAAAATGCAGTTTCCCATAGGAGGAGTTA
The DNA here is from genome assembly GCA_004027595.1 of Dinomys branickii. Classification (NCBI taxonomy): domain Eukaryota; kingdom Metazoa; phylum Chordata; class Mammalia; order Rodentia; family Dinomyidae; genus Dinomys; species Dinomys branickii. The sequence goes on along the minus strand of PVLD010007230.1, from coordinate 49,019 downwards.
CATTTTAATTAGCCACAAGGTGCTTGATTTCTGACACATCAGTCTTTTTCTTTAGACCTCATCATTTCGGATTATTTTTGCCCATGTCCGCCACGTGCCTGCTCCTTTCATGGGTATCAGAAAGAAACCACCAAGCTGCCTGGAAATCCTATTACCAGACCTCAGGATATTAATTGTCGAGTTCTCCCCCACAGTTTTACAAGTGCTGAAAAAGTGGTTCTTTTTCAATAGTGTCTTGTCAAAACGGCAGGCACAGTTTGTTTTTGACATTTGCTGCGACTGTTAAATAATAGTCTTGCTTCTGTCATAGCTAATGTTGACTTGAAGGGGTTTGCAGGGCATTTCTCAACGCCAGCCTTAACATCAAGACCCAGGTCTTGACAGATATTTTTCTTGTTTGCCCAAGGCAACTGATGATAAGGGCTGCAACAGTTGCTTTTCTAAACTCTATGAAATCTTCAAATGGGCACACATCACCTAAAACTTTAGATCCAATTTTGGGTGCTCATAAGACATATGCAGGGAAGATACATGCACACAAGTTGGAATTCTTGAAGTTTTGCCATCCGAGGATTGATGCTTAAGTAAATTAAGGTCCCCTCAAATATGGCTCTTGTGCCTTGGTAAACCTCTATCAGTTAGAAGGTCCTACTTAATTACAGATCTTTTTAAAATCAATAAGCATTTTTATTGTTGCTGTATTTGCAGAGGAGCAAGCCCCTGAACACTGCCCAGGTAGCTGCATACTCCACGCCATCTGTCAGAGAGAAACTGGCTCTTCATGCCCAACACTTGCCTGTGTTGCTAGGTCCATTAATTTTCTATTTTTGTGCTTATATATCTTTTGATTTTTTTCTTTGGTACCTTATAGATAAAAATATAGAAACCCTCTTCTAAAGAGGTTGTTGTTTTTGAAATGTTCGCTATTTATGAGGTAATGTAAGAGGGGGCAAGAAAAAATTGGACAGAGCAAATGGGAACTGTAGAATTCTGTCAAACTGCATAGGAGTTGGCATTATTGGTACATGAAGAAGCCAAGAAATTCGCAGTTGGTTTCAAAGTAAATACCAGAAGAACGGTTAATTATGCAAGGCTGCTTTGCATTTCCAGAAGAATAGAAAAATATGACTCATTAGGATTTCAATAACTAAAGCAACTTGAGTTTAAGCCTTACAGACGGGGCTGCAGATGATAAACATAAAGTAACATACTTTTCTCTGACCAGAACTCTGCCTCAAAATTCAATTTCATCTTCAAATTAAAAAAAATAATTTTAACAAAATCTGAGCATATGAGCTGTTCTATCACCACTTCTCAAAAATGCTCTCTCTTTTTATAGCAAGGCTCATGTTTATTTGGCCACAGTATTTCTTCTTTTGAGAGGAATGCAGATTCCTTTAAAGTACAGATATAATGATGATCCATGCAGGTCACACATCCACTTGGCTAACATATAAGACTCACAAAGAAGAATGCAGTGCTAGGAGAGACCCTAAAATTCATCCAGAACTGGCCACTGCTGTCATTTTGCACATACAGAACAAAAACACACATTGGTGACGTGCATGTCCAAAGTCACCGAATCAGCCAGTGACAGAGGCTAACATTTCAGTAGTTTTAACAGGGCATTAGCATTTCAATTCATAAAGGATGGAAACTTAATTTGAAAACTATGCAATATTTTTGGAACTATAGCATATTGACAAGTAGTAGGAAATGGGCATTCAGGAATTGTGAATGTTTCTGTAATAAAAGATAATTATTTGTAGACTTAAGTAGTACCTGGTGAATAATATTATATGCTCTACAAATAGAAACTGAATTATTTCAATAAAATTATATGGTATTTATTATTATCTCTAAAGCAAAAGACCAATACTTTATGACATCAGTTCCTTATATGTGGAGAAGCAAGCCTAGAGAGGTTGTAGGTCACAGCCCACGGACACGAAAGTGGAATTGGGACTGAGCCTGAGTCCTCCTTCCCTGGATGTGTGTCCTCTGACTGGATATCATATAGGAATTCGGGGCATTGTGGCTTATTCCACAGGATGTTAGATGTGGAATCTAAACACATGTGAAGGTCGTACCCTTGCCCCTTTTAAACAATTGCTAATTGGAGCAACAAACAACTTCACTAGCACAATTCTTGGCAAAAGTGTGAATTCTGAGACAGAAATATATCGTCTTTTGATTCAGTAAGTTGGATGTCTTAAAAAAGAAGATGTGGTGAAAGATTATGTGCATCGTCACTGTAAATTAAGATGAAGATATTTCCACATTGGAGAACTGTTTTAAATAATCTCATAGAGGATACAGTATATAAAATATACCTTACCAGATACATTGTAACCAATTAACCACTGTATTTTCTTCATTTTTTAAGAGTAAAATGGGCATACAAAAAAATCTAAAATTTCAGTGTGTCTGCAAGACAATAACTGTAAAAAGGACCTGTCATTTTATGAATTCCTATTAAATTTGCATATGAAAAACCATACGCATTATGTGTAAAGTTTGAAGGGATTTCTGCATCTCTTACATTTTGACATTTGTGACCTTAATGAACACAGGACAGAAAAAAGCATGATTATGCTCATTGTCAGACAAGGGACGGTAATTAATGGATAGCAATGAAAGAGGTCAACTGTTTTCCTCCTCCCCACTCCCACTGCCCTGGGAGGACAACACTCCACCTTCTATTCACACACCCGTCTTAATTAGGTGACCTGAAAGCCTCTGGCTTTAAGCTCATGGAGGGGTGAGGTCAGGTCAGTGGTAACTCAGTGCTGACAATTATATCAGTTGGGGCTTTTCAGGCTGTTTTACAAAATGTGTGATTCAAAATAACCTAATAGGGGCTGGGGATATAGCTCAGTGGAATAAGCACTTGCCTAGCAACCGCAGGGTCCTGAGTTCAATCCCCAGTACCGCAAAAAAAAAAAAAAAAAAGAAAAAATCAAAATGACCTAATAAAGAACTAAAGTTATTGACTCATGAAACTAAAAGGGAAGATAGGTCTCACATATTCATAGGATTCAGAGTTCAAAAACTTCCATCAGGAGTTAGGTTTTTCTATTCCTTCATCCTTTCTGCTGAGTTGGTGTTAGCCTTGGACAGAAACAGCATGGTGTCAGCAACTGTGACCTTGTATGCTATCCTATTCATATCCCACTTCTCAGGAGCTTCAGCAAAAGCTCATCCTATCTTATTGGCTCTGGTCAGGGCAGGTGTCCATTGCGGGAAACAACTGCTATGGCTGGCTCTGGGAAATAAGATATGACAATAAAAGTAAAAGGAAAGAAGGAAAGAAGGAAAGAAGGAAAGAAAGAAAGAAAGAAAGAAAGAAAGAAAGAAAGAAAGAAAGAAAGAAAGAAAGAAAGAAAGAAATGAAGGAGGGAAGAAACGAAAGAAAGAAAGAAAAAGTTGAAAAAAACCCACAAAAGTCTTGATGAAATGGGAACTGCAAAAGCAAGAGAAAGGAACAAAGTATAAAAAGAATTGGAGTGTAGACAATGAGTGAGGAAGGGAGGAAGGGAGAGAGGAGAGAGAGAGAAAAGAGAAAAAAGAGAGAAGAAATATATTGTTCTATTACCCATGAAATTTATGCTTTCCTTTTAATAAACCCTTAAAAATTTATTCAAATAATGTGATTTTCTATTCTCAGATTTTCTGCAACCAAATGACCATGACTAGGATAGTATGTTAGGGTTCCCTTCACCCTTTAAGGCTGGATGCCAGGTCATATGTAAACTATAGCTGTCTTACAGATAACCTGTGAGACACAAAGTGACGGCTGCCAGCCAAACAGGCCAGCAAAAGATTAGATACATGGTTTGAATTAAATCAGCTTGCAGGTCAAAACTTGAGGTTCTGAGGTTATCAGGCTTTCAGGCTAGAGCTACACTCAGCTTTATGTTAAACTCATTTTTTCAACTCCTCTTCTGCCCAGCCCACCTTTCTCACTAGGAGAAATGGAGAAGCCTCTTGATCACTAATAAGGTTAAGCATGAATTGGCCACATCTTTTAAATAGGATATTCCTGTGCAAATAACACTTAGGCCCATGGGGTGGAGACAGCATTGAAGAAATTCCCTTGAATCTGAACAGGACCAACATGAAGCAATTTCAGTCTCTTATTTGAAATGGAAAGTAGAAATACTAGAAGAAATTCTTGAACCTCTCATGAAATCCATCTCAAAGTTGTAGCTGAGTTCATTGTCACTTGACATTCACCAAGTGCTAGATTAGAGGGCTGGGGAAATTCATTTGCTCTTTAAAATGATCGGAGCACATCAGTTTAGTTTCTTCTGCTGGCCCAAAAGCAGGGAGACTAGGGACTGGCTTTGGAGAAATATTTTTATGGTGTCACAATTTGTAGGGAAGACTGCTGTTTCTGTTCTCTTACTTCACAGATGTCATAAACTCTCTTCTCTTTTATAGTTACTGGAATGAGTGTGGGAATGGAAGAAAAAAAATCTGAAACCAAGCAATGCAGGGATGTGTTAGGTCACTGGGTGACAGGGAAGGAAAGGCTCTGAGACCTGGACTTGGAGTTCAACACAAGAAGCACATGCCTTTATGTACTGTTTTTAAATAACAGTCTTCTCCCCTGAGGAGTCACTAGTCTTCTTTTCTACTGGTTTACTCTTTAATTTTGGAACCAGGAATCGAACTCAGGATCTCACACTTCGCCAGTCAGGCACAGTACAGCTGAACTAAATCCCCAGTCCCTCTACTGACTTACCTTAATTCTTAGTTGTTCTGTTTCCAAGCTTGCTATTTAATTCATAAACTAAGAACGAAAGTCACAGGGATGGGAATTGGACAATGCAGGAGGTGCTTATTAAAAAACCAAGTTTTCCTGTCAGGAAAGGTTTGTCCTCTATAGAATTTTAATTGTTTCTCTATCAATGCTGATTTATATATTTTAATAATGTTAAAAGTGAACTTAGTCCATATTTGAGTGATTTCAGGAATCAATAAATTCACATGGTTTTGGTAACCTTTCATTAAATTATCTTTGTATCTGCCATGGGATTGGCCTTGTGGCCCTATGAAGTGATATAGGCAGAGGTGGCCGTGGACTGACTAGAGCACACCTTCTAACAGATTACACGCTCTACCACAAATGCTGCTCCTGTGCTTCATAAGGGCCGCTATATATACTGGGAAGGGTTCTGATGGAGGTCCTGATGGTATGGATCTAGTTTTAGCTCTGCTTGCTGGCTGATTCAGCAAGTGTGAAATTTTATTTTCTTACCTATAAAATGAACTTGGGCAAATTATTTTATCTGCTCTTTCTCCCTGCTTTATTTAAAAAATTATAAAATGGGGACATTATGAGTTGATGTAAGAATTAAATAAACAGAGACTTGCAAAGTACCCAGAAGAGACTTTGGCTTATAATAAATACTCAAATATTATTATTGGCAGTATTACCATCTAAAATTCTGCTCAGCCAAAAATAGGATTTTTCCTTCGCCACTGTGAATTTTCCAACTTGATTTGGGAAACCAAATCTATATATGAGAAAATTAGAGCACAATACAAAATTATCTCATTAAATGTGTAAAGCAAAGGGAAACTTTTCCCTACCTGCTGAAAGTTTATTGTAATGAATTTAAAATGGATATCATAGGACAAAGGGCTCGCACATGTAGTAATGTGCAGAGGGTTAGACCCATATCATGGAGGGGAGGTCACTGGGTGTGTGGTTATCTATTGTGACCATTAATAATGATAGGTCAACCTGACTAGATTAAGAAATGTATTAGTAAGTATACTTCTGGGTGGGACTGTGGGTGGTTCTAAAGATGGTTGGCATTTGGGCAGCAAACTGAGGGAGGGAAGACCTGCCCTGATTGTGGTGGCCCCTGTAGAATGAAAGGGAAAGAAAGAGGAAGTCTTCTGTGGTTTGGAAGCTCCATTCTGCTTGAGGGGGTGGGTGCTTTGCTACCTTTGCCTTTGGACATCAGATTCCAGTATCTTAAGCCTTCTCCCCAAGACTTCTATATGGGACACTCAAGGAAACCTCTAGGCCTTCTAGGTTTGCACTGTGCTCAGTTTTTTGATCCCTCTTGTTCTGAGGCTTCCAGCATTTCAGACTAAGCAGCTACTGTGCCCTCCACACAGACAACAATTGTGGGCACTCCTGCCTCTGATCCTGTAAATCTATATTCTGTTTTATATATATATATATATATATATATATATATATATATATATATTCTGCTGATTCTGTTCCTCTGAAGAACCCTAACCAATACAGTAGCCCAACATTTAGAAACTTATCTACCCTATTTATTTTCTTTTAAAATTATTTTTAGATAGTCCAGTTTTTTATTTTAAGATTAAAAAAACTAACAAAACAGTGAAGACAAAATTAAAACAACACAAAAACAATGCATGACCTCAAAACAAAATGATAGGAATTAATAATGGTAGGAACATTACATACTGTTATCTTCAACGAAGTTGCTCGGTCCACCAGATAGAAGAACATAAGATTGATCAAACAATCAAAGACAGTAACAAGTAATAAAAAAAAAGTGTTGGAAATGATGCAGAACTTCACCATACAAGATGGTAGGAGTTCAACAATGGTTATATTGCATTTTGTTGTTTTCATATCTTTTGTTCTGATTGCCAGATTCAAGTGTGTGAAATTGGTCAAGAAAAAAGAAAATTTTAAGCATTGACTGTTTGTTTCAATTAAACACAGACATCAGCAATATACCTATCCCAGCTATGCTTGTATATACACATAAATTTTGTTTTTCATTTTAAAGAGAAAAGAAAAAAACCAAAATAACAAAAAAAAAATAAAACAGCACAGAGAACAATAAAAATGATACAAGGTGATAGGATATTAACAATGGTTGTTTTATTTTATAATGTTATCTTCAAAATACTTGCACATATAACCAGATATAGGCTTACAAATGGCAAATAAATACACGAAAAAATGTTCAACACCATTAGTCATTCAAGACGTGCAAATTAAAACAACACTGGAAATTCCATCTGACCCCAGAAAGAATGGTTCTCATCAAGAAATCAACTGGTAATAAATGTTGGAAGGGTAAAAGGAACTCTTCTCCACTGTTGGTGGGAATGTAGACTGGTGCAACCACTGTGGAGATTAGTCTGGAGGTTCCTCAGTAAACTAGCATTAGAGGGCCCATTCAGCCCAGCTATTCCCCTCCTGGATATTTCCCAAGAATAGCTGAAAACATCATACCACAGCAACATGGACACCCATGTTTATAGCAGCACAATTTGTCATTGCTAAATCTTGGAAACAACCCAAATGTCCATTAACTGAGGAATGGATGAAAAGGTGCGGTATTTTCATACAATGGAGTATTACTCAGCTATAAAGAAAGGTAAACTAGAGACTTTTATAGGTAAATGCATACAACTAGAGACCATACTCATAAGTGAAATAAATCAGAATCACATGTGTAAATATTGTATTTCTTCCCTACTATAAGAAAGAGTAAGTAAAATCTGAAAGGTGCAATAAGTACCGTGAAAGGGAAAAGAAATTACTCAAATAAGAAGGAACAACTGGGATGAAGGAGGGGAGAGGAAAAAGAAAGAAGGAAGAGAAAAATTGTGTTTTTTATTCACAGGATAGCTAGGATAATTGTACTATTAATCCAGTTTTATTTGGGGAAGAATAATCCAGTCAGCTGAGGAAGGACTGAGAAGCTGGTTATGTTGAAAAGGGAGGGTAGATTAAAGCTAGAGATTTATGTAGTAGGACTTTGATTCTGTAGTGAAAGGTAGAAAAGATATTACCAGAAGGGAACACTGGTCCATGAATCACTTTGGTATTCTTTATTTTTTTATTGCTTATGTTTTCTGTTTTTTATTATTTTAGCTCATTAGTACATATGTGTAGTTTGTAATGTGCACATTCCTTGTGGGAAGTTGGTACATGTACATAGCACATTCTAATACCTTTTCTCATCCTTTTTCTCTTCCTCCCCCCCCATCCCTTGAGCTCTTCCATTTTTGTAAATCTTTGCAGTGCATAATGTTTATCCTTCCTTGGGATTTTTTTTTCATTTTAGAAGAGAACAAAAACAGTAACAAACATACACATAGTAGCACAAGAACAGTACAAAAACCGAACTACAGGTAAGGTGGCAGGGGATCAACAATGGTTGTTGTATTACACGTTGGTAGCTTCAAAGTGCGTACTCAGGACAATACAAATAGACATACAAGATTGATAAAATAACTTATCATCAATTGTTTCCCACATCAATATGACATGAGACAACAGTGCAACCATGTCAGCCATCCTGCACATACATACACACCTACTCAGCTATCCTCCTCTTCCTCCTCTCCTTCCCTTCATCCCGATTGCTCTCTACCCTTGAGCAGTCTCCCTTCATACCTCCCGATCTATATTCTCACCTCCAGGTTCCTACACTAATGATACTATATGCTGTTTGCACATGCACATCTGATTTACCTCACTTATGAGTATGGTCTCTAATTGTGACCATTTGCCTATAAAAGCCCCTAGATTGTCTTTCTTTACAGCTGAATAATATTCCATCGTGTAAAAATGCCACAGTTTTTTAATCCATTCCTCTGTGGATGGACATTTGGGTTGTTTCCATGATTTAGCTATTACAAATTGTGCTGCTATAAACATGGGCGCACATATATCACAGTGATATGCTGTTTTCAGATCTTCTGGGAAAATACCCAGAAGGGGGATAGCTGGGTTGAGTGGGACCTCTAGACCTAGTTTGCTGAGGAATCTCCATACCGATCTCCACAGTAGTTTCACCAGTCTGCATTCCCACCAGCAGTGCAGCAGAGTTCCTATTTCTCCACAGCCTCGTCAGCATTTGTTATTGGACGATTTCTTGATGCTGGCCAATCTTACTGGGGTGAGATGAAATCTCAATGTTGTTTTTATTTGCATTTCTCGAATGACTAAAGATGTAGAACATTTTCTGGTATGTTTATTTGCCATTTACATTTCTTTATCTGAGAAGTGTGTATTCATCTCAGATGCCCATTTCTGGATAGGGTCTTTGAATTTGGATGGGTTCATGTTTTTTAATTCTTTGTATGTTCTAGATAGAAGGCCTTTGTCCGAGGGACAGCCAGTTAGGACTTTTTTCCCAATCTGTGGGTTTTCTTTTTACTCTGCTGGTGATTTCTTTAGATGTGCAAAAACTTTTCAGTAAAATGAGGTCCCAGTTATTGATTCTTTGAAGTGTTTCCCTTGCAGTTTGATTTTTGTTCATGAACTCTCTGCCTACCCCTATGTCTTCAAGATTTTTGCCTACTTTCTCTTCCAGTAGGTTTAGTGTTTCTGTTTTAGTATTGAGATCTGTGATCCATTTTGACTTGAGTTTGGTGCATGGTGATAGACTTGGGTCTATTTTCAGTCTTTGGCAGGTAGCAAGCCAATTTTTCTAGCACCCTTTATTGAAGAGGCTATCTTTCTTCCAGTGGGCTTGTTTGGCCCCTTTGAGGGGATTTGGTGCATGTCCTTAACACATCCCAGTTTTTTTTCATCCCTTACCCTTTCCCTCTTCCCTTCCTCTCATCTCTCGACCTCCTTCCCCTTTAACAATAATCTATCTCTTTACTTCTTATTATCTATCTTTTATTTTGCTCTTTATTTTTACCCTGGGTTACTGGAGAAGCAATGTGCTGTGTAATCGTATGTATCTGACTTGTTTCATTTAAGGTTATGGCCTCAGGATATATCCATTGTCCTCCAAATACTTCAAATTTATCCTCCTTTATGGCAGAACAGTACTCCATGGTCCAGAAATACATTTTCTTTATCCATTCATCTGTTGACAGTCATCTGGGCCGCTTCCAATATTTAGCTGTTATGAATTGTGCTGCTATAAGCATGGGTTTGCATGTACATCTGTAACATGATATCTTTACTCTTTTGGACAATGCCTTGAATGTGGACCTAAAAGGGGAACATTTGTATCAAAAGGAATTTCTAGTTTTACTTTTTTGAGGAATCTCTGTACTGATACCCATAGTGGTTGTACTAGTTTATAGTTCCACCAACAATGTAGAAGTGTATGTTTTTCTGTGCACTCTCTCTAGTATTTGTTATTATTTGAGTTCTTGATGTTGACCATTCTTTCTTGGGTCAGATAGATTCTCAGTATTGTTTTAATTTGCATTTCTTTCATGGCCAGAGATGCTGAGCATTTATTCATGTATTATTGGCCACTTGTACTTCTCAAGTGTCTATTCATTCCACTTGCCCATCTTTTGATTGTGTCTTTCATTTTGGGGTATCTAATATTCTTTGTTTTTTCCATATTCTAGGTATGAGTCCACTGTCTGCGGAATCCCTGGCAAGAAAAATTTTCACATTTTGTAGGTTGATTTTTTACTCTGTTAGTTGTTTCTTTTGCCATGTAGAAGCTCTTCAATTTAATATGATTCCATTGTTGATTCTTGCAACTATTTCTTGAACAACTGGGATTATGTTTAGAAAGTCCTTGTTTATGCCTATGACTTCAAGAGTTTTAGTTATCTTTTTCTGAGCAGGTTAAGTGTTGTTTAACATTTAGCTCTTTGATCAATTTTGATTTTAGTTTAGTACATGGTGGAAGATATATCTCTAGATTCAGTCTTCTGAATGTGGATAGCCATTTTTCCCACCACTTTACTATTTTTATTTTGAGACAGGGTCTCACTGTATAGTTCAGGCTGGCATTGAACTCATGGCAATCCTCCTGCCTTACCCTTCCAAGTGCTGGGATTACAGGTGCATGACACCACGTCCAGCTCCCACCACTACTTTTAGAGACTATCTTCCCTCCGGTGTGTCCATGTTGACCCTTTTGTCAAAGATCAAATAGCTAAATGTACTTGGTGTTATTCCTTGACCCTCTGCTGTTCCATTGATCCTCATGTCTTTTTTATTCCAGTGCCATGCTGTTTTTTATCATAGTAATTTTGTAATATAACTTTAAGTTCAGGATTGTGATGGTCTTTTTATCCAGGATTGCTTTTTCTTTTCTGATTCTCTATGAATTTTAAGATTGCTTTCTCCAATTTTGTGGAGAATGATGTCAGCATTTTGATTGGGGTTGTATTAAATCTGTATATTAATTTTGGAAATACGACCATTTTGATTTTACTAATTCTTCCTATCCAGGAACAAGGTATAACTTTATATTTTTCTGATGTATTCAATTTCCTCTTTCAGACTACTGTCGTTTGTGTTGTAGTAGTTTTGACTTCCTTAACTAGGTTTATTCCTATTTAATTTTTCTTTCTGTATGAATTTTATTGATATATTATATATATATATATAATGATAGCATTCATTATAAATAATTTGTACCTGTACATGATATATCTATTCTTCTTTTTTCTCCATTCCTTCCCCTCCTTTTAACACCTCTTTCCTGCCTTATTTATGAAAGCTTTTCTTTTTCTTTTTCTTTTTCTTTTTCTTTTTCTTTTTCTTTTTCTTTCTTTCTTTCTTTCTTTATTTATTTTCTTTCTTTCTTTCTTTCTCTCTTTCTTCTTGCATTCATTCATTAATCCTTTCTCTTTCCTTTCCTTTCCTTTTTCCTTTGTTGCTATTGTGTATGGTATTGTTTTCTTAATTTCCTTCTCATTGGGTTCATTCTTTGTGTACAGGAATGCTATTAATTTCTCCATGTTGATTTTGTATCCTAAGATTGTCCTCTATCACCACTCTGGTTCAATATAGTACTCAAAGACTAGCAAGAACAGTTCGGCAAGAAAAAGAAGTAGATATGTGTAAGAAAGGAAAAAAATCAAATTATTATTATTTTCAGATGATGTGACCTTCTCTATAGAAGATCCCTCCAAATCCACCAAAAGATCTTAGAATTAGCCAAATTCAGTAATATATAGCCCGTTTCTGTACAGAAAGGGAGAATGGGGAATGTAAGAAATTTTTATAAAGACTAGCACAAAATTTTAGGGAAACACTATGGGCTTGTAGAATATATAATGGCCTTGAGCAAATTTCGTTGGCCCTGTACAACAGCCAATGGATTCTCAATGAGGATTTTCAATGGACTCCCCAAGAGACAGAAATAGAAGATGGTGATATATGACAAAAATCTGTCCAGTGATGAAAATTTTCCTGATACATATAGTAAGCATAAGAACTCATTTGTGTGCTTATTCTTTTCTAAAAGATCCGGTGAGGGGCTGGGTGTGTGAGGACACAACTAACAACTCAATAATGTGCTATACTGAGTCTTTTCACCTCTTTTTCCTTCCTTCCCACTGTCCCCTCCATGTCTGACACATAAATCCTTCTCTGCCCACTAATCATAGCACATCAAGGAAGCATAATCTCTAGGGTTCATTTCGCCTATCCAAGCCTTAGTTTTCCTCTTTTCTTCCCTTCTCATCTCTGTGTTTCACTAATTCAGATTCATTCCTTTTCCCCTTTGAAATTCTCTCATTTGTTTCACAATCATGTATCATCACATGACCATGTTATATTGAGTGTTCCATTGTTCATTCATTTTATATTTGCATTTATTCCCTTGAGAAATATTTACTGAGCACCTATAATGTGCCTGTCAGGTACTGTGCTTTCTGCCTATCGTGCATTGTGTTCTTTGCTCTAAGCTTCCCGACACAAACTTACTCTCCGAGCACAGACACACAAACTGATGGTACTGGGACCTCAATTAGTCATCACTCAGTTCTAAATAACAGAAAACCCAAGTCAAACAGGCTTCATCAGTAAACGACACTTAGACATCGTATTCAAACGGAAGGCCCAGAAGCCCAGAACTATGACTATATGGGTTTCTAGGGTCTTATTGTTCTCACTTTGGCTGTTTATCTGCCCTTTCAGGATCCTTGCCATAGTTGAGTAGTTTAGGACCACCAATGCTGTTATTAATATGTTCTTAAAGTGATTTACTGTTTTCCTTAAATAAACTTAATTTCAAAGGAAACCTTCACTATAAAGGAAAACCAGTATCCCTTGCCATAAGGAAGTAATGCCAAAAATAATGCAATAAAAATGATCCAATTCTGACCAACATTGCTGATTCAAGCATCTGAGTCTGAGCGCAGCTTGTTCTTATTAGAGTTGGAAATTAGAAATAGCTGGAGTGGTATTTTAACAACAAAACTGACAACAAACTAAATGATTTTCCTTAGTATAATTAGAATTGAAAAAAGATTTATTTTATTCTCTAGGATTTAATGTTTTTTAATATAGTACCCAAGATCTACCTAAATTTTATAAATGATTCATATACAATCCTATAAAAGTCCATGAAAAAAAGGGTAGGTGGTGATATAAAAGTGCCAGTTTCCAGAACTTGTGCTGAGGGCTACAGTGATACGAGGTGCCCATGGTGAGCTGTGTTTAGTCAGGAAATGCAGACCTGAGGTGGGCGCACTGATGGGGTTTGATGGGAAGAGGAGAGGGACAGTATCCAGGGATCACGTACGCAGACAATGGAGGCCTGAAAGCCATGGTCTGCAGAATTCGGCCACAAGGGGCATCTCAAAATATAATCTTTACCTTGATTAAAATTGCCAGAATCAAAGGCCAATGACTAAATCACTTAAATTATAATGGCTCCTAACCATGGTAGAATAATAGGACAAAGGTTTGGAGTTGTGGTTCACTGGGCTAAGATTCAGAAAAACTATGAGCAATGTGCTTAAGTTTTTACTGCCAGTGTAATGCGTTAAGTTAGAGATACCACATTCAAATGCCAGGTATGTTCCAGGTGGGTAATCGACACAATTAATTTTGGTCTGGGTGTAAAATAATAGAGAGTGATGGGAGTTGGGGTAGAGTACACACACATATACCCTTAAAGGCACTCAAACTCAGTTAAAACAAACACAGTACAATACTTGCTTCCAGAAATGGGTTAGGGAGAATTGCTTCCTTTTCAATTTAATTGAAATGTTTGAGGTGTGTTGGTATTAAATCTTTTCGAATTTCTTGTAGAATTCAGCTGTGAATTCATCAAGACCTTTGTTTTTCTTTGTTGGTAGGCTTTTAATCATGTTCTCAATTTTGTTAATTGATATTGGTTTATTCAGAATTTTTATATCTTCTTGATTCAACTTTGGTAATTCATAAGTATCTAGGAATCTGTTCATTTCTTTTGTGTTTTCCATCCTATGGGAGTAAACATTTTCAAAGTAGGTATTGATGATCTTCTGAATTTCTATAGGATCTGTAGTGATTTAGTCCTTTTTATTCCTTATTGCATGAATTTGAGTTTTTCTTTCCTTTTCTGTGTGTCTGGTTATCAATTTTATTTATTTTTACAAAGAATCGGCTCTTTGATTCAGTAATTCTTTGTAGTGTTGTCTTTGTCTCAGTTACATTAATTTCTGCTCAGATCTTTATAATTTCCTCCCTTCTTTGGGCTTTGGGCTTGACTTGTTCTTCTTTTTCTAGAATCTTGAGGTACAGCATTAGGCCATTTATTTGTTCTCGTTCTATTTGCCTGATTGTGAGTTCACTGCTATAAACTTCCCTCTAAGGACTGCTTTCAATGCATCCCACAGATTCTGGTAAGTTGTATTTATATTTTCATTTGTTTGTAGATATTGTTTCCTTACTTCCTTAATTTCATCTGTTACCCACTGGTTATTCAGGAGGGTGTTATTTAATTTCCATATGTTTATGGAGTTTTTGTGGTTCCTTTCATCATTAATTTTAAATTTTGTTGCACTGTGATTAGATAATATGCACAGGATAATTTCAATTCCTTTGCATTTAGTTAAGCATGTTCTATGGGCTAGTATGTGGACTATTTTAGAGAATTTCCTGTGTGTAGCTAAGAATGTGTATCCTGATGTTGTGGGGTGGAACTCTCTATAAACATCTACTAAGTCCATTTGTTTACAGGTTTGGTTTAGTTCTGTTGTTTCTTTGCTGATTTTTTGTCTAGTTTATTTATCTCTTTGTGACAATAGGATATTGAACTCACCCATTACAATTTTGTTACTGCTTATTTGATTTTTCATGTCTATTAATAACTGTCTTACATAGTTGGGTGCTGCTGTGTTTGGTGCATATATATTTATGATTGTTAAGTCTTCCTCTTGAAATTATTTTATTCTTTTATTATTCTTTCTTTGTCTTTTTTCCTTATACTATAAGAAGATTCTTCACTTATATCTACTAACCTTCCTGATTTTTAACTTGGTAATTTAATTTCCAGGAAATATTTATTATTCCCTCACTGTTACTGTTACGATTTGTATATGAAGCGTCCTCCAAAGACTCACATGTTGAGGGCTTGATACCCAATGCATCAGTATCCAGAAGCAGGTCCTAGAAAGGTGATCAGGGTTATGAAAGCACTGCCTTCAGCTGTGAATGAAGTCACTGGTGAGTTCATACTTCAATGGGCTTTTTCAGAGGTGGGGCCTAACTGGAAGAGCTGGTCAATAGTCATGTGACTCTGAATGGTATATCTTGTCCTTGGCCCTCTCCTATATAGTTCTTTCCTTGTCACTCTGTTTCCAGGCTGCACGAGGGGAGAAGCTTTTCCCTACCCCAATGTGCTGCCACGATGTTTCAGACCTTACTGTAGACACAAAAGCAACAGTGCCAGGTGACTGTGGACTGAGAATTCTGAAACCATGAGCAGAAACAAACCTTTTCTCCATTATTTACTTGTGGTGTATCAAGTATTTTGTCACAGTGACACAGATACAGTCATTTTTAAATACTCTGGTGTTCTGACTTTACTTTGTGAATATAATTCTATGTGAAATCTCTTGTTTCCTCTAATTCTATTTTTTATGTTGTCCTCAAATATTTATTTAATTATCCATAAATTTCTACTTATGAATAAATAGAAATACTGCTTTATAATATGTTGGTTGATCTTTCCCCTCCAATGTTGGGTCATATTTGGTATCTCAATCAATTTTATCAAACAGGAAAAGGAGAGCTATTAGGCTTTAGGTGTGGGAGTGGGTCTTATCAATTGGCAGGCTTCTGTCCCCTGTGAGCCTAAACAAGCAGGCCTTAAGTTGCAGTGCCAGCACCTGTATCAACTCCCCTTTCCTCTCCAAACAAAACAGTCACATGTCATAGCCTCTTGAAACAATCAAAAGATCAGGTAAATGAGCTATATGAGGCTCCTGCTGCTAGAACATAGCAAATTGTTTTATAGTTAACTTTTATTTTTAAGTAGAAAGAGTATGCTAGATACTTGATATTGGTTTAGTATAGTAGATAAAGATTAAAAATATAGTATAGTAAATACGTAAGTCAGTAACCTGGGCATTCATTCTTGTTATTAGGTATCATATGCTATACATCATTGTATGTGTTATACTTGTATATGATGGGCTGTGCAGTAGTCTAGTTTGCACCAGCACTGACACAGGTACATGAGTAATGCATTGTGCCATCACATTATGATGGCTACAATGTCACTAGGCAGTAGGGTCTTTGCAGTCCCTATCATAAATGCAGTTTGTTGTTGACTGAAACATCTTTATGGGATTCATTCCTATAATTAAATTGCTTTAGAAGGAAAACACTTTTGGGAGTGAGGGGATAGATTTTACTCTGATGTCTGCTGAGATAAACTCTTTTTTGTCCTTTGTTGTCATTCATTCTACAGACTTTATTTATGTAACAAACACCTCTGCTTTGAATAATCTGTTATCATATTGACATTCTACCATATATACTTTGTCTTTGTGAAATATGACAAAATTTCTTCAAAGGTGGCACTCCTATTGTCTTCCCTATTAGTGACTCTCTCACTTAAACATCCCTTTCATCACTTTTAAAAGATCTTGGAAGGGAGGGGGAATAAATTTATGGCCTCTGTTTGCCCTTTTGAAATGGAAGCCTCTGAAATATGCACATGACCATCCAATGTCCTACTCTGAGAGCTTCATTTAAGGTCTTGATCACCATGCTTTAAAATTTTCCCTTACAGTCATTTTCATGTAAAGAACTCAGTTATTTGAAGAAATCTTACCAGCTATAAGTTTTATATTTGCAGACAAAATAGCCAGTTGTTTGTACAAGCCTTTATTTTGCAATGTTGTATTAGAAATAAAAAAGTCCTCAATCAACATATATTGAATGGATCAATGACTTAATTAATAAGTGAATAACTAGATCATAAATTCAAGGACAATAGAAAAGGAATCAAATATGTAATGTTCAGTCAAAAATAGATGGGATAGTTTACATACTTGTACACTATTTTTTGCTGCATTTCTTCTAGAGTAAATATTAATGCAAATAATGATTTTTTAATGAATGGACATTAATGAACTGGTCCAAGTCCTTGGGAACATCTTGCTGGGGTGGAGCCTGGCAGTGCTTGGGGGCGACTCCGAGAACTCGATTGGGTCCCCTGGGAGCACCTTGTTGGGGCAGAATCTGGCGGTCTGCGGGGTGACTGGGTGAACTGGTCTGGGTCCCCAGGAGCACCTCGCTGGGGCAGAGCCCAGCAGCCTGCAGACCGGACCCCTGGGAGCGCCTCATTGAGGTGGGGCCCGGCAGTCCCCTGGGGTGAACCTGCAGACTGGACTAGACCCCCGAGGGCCTCGAGGGCTTATCAATCGGGTATGACCATAGTGTATTTGGTTCCCTCTATATGTACGATCTTTGAGGATGGGTGCTTTTCCACCTAGTGCCATAGTAATTTGAGTGCACCCATGTTTGTTACAGCATAATTTGAAGCAACCACGTACCTTTCCAATGTGAGAACCCGAGGGAGTAAGTAAACCAAAAAGTACAGTTATTGTCAGAAGGAAGACGATTGATTGGATGGGAGAACAATAGAGATGAGGTGGAGAAAACTGATTAATAGAATGTGCCATCATTTGTATAACTGAGTAACAATAGTGAAGACATCATTTTGTAATACAGCATCCATTTTTAATTTCCCAATATGCTGTAATTCTGTTTCCTTTATCGTTTATGCATTATACTGATTTATAACTAAGAAATGTGAAGATAACATTATGTAATACAATAGCCATTGTTAATCCTCTACTATCTTCTGTATAATTGTGTATTTCCTTCATTGTGTTTGAGATCATTTGTTACTGAGTAACAAATATGAAGATGATGTTATGTAAAACAGCAGTCATTGTCTGTCCCCTACTATCTTCCCCATAATTTGTGTATTCCCTTATTGTTTTTGTGTGTTTTGAGCTTATATTCTTTTATCTTTGAAATAAGAAGAAAAATATCCTAGACAGACATAGTGAAGTCAACAAATTCAAAAAGTCAGATGGAATAAATACAGATATTCCTTGTTTAACTATCTGCCTGTTTTAAAGAGTGTTAAACCTTATGACTGAGATACACTGTTCAAATTTGCAACCCACTACTCAGACTTACAACCTGGTAATGTGGTCTTTTTTTTTTTTACAGTTCTATATGTCTTGTTAGTAGAGCTTTAATGTATTTTATGTACAGTACATCTTGTTCATACAGTACTGTAATTTTTATTGGTTATACTGTATAATACAGCACTATAGTTTTATGTTCAGTTATATATTACAGTATTACATGTAAGAGTTAGGCAAATAAAAGCAAAGTCATCAAGTTGAAAAAAATAAATGAATGGACATAAATATATGTATTTAAATAATGTTGATTTTAAAAATACTTGTCTTGGAAGTTATGCCTTTATTCTGAGTTTACTGTCACTGAGAAATATTTTTGGGTTCTGATTTGAACTTCTCTTTGGATGTTATGCACGGTGTTCTTTTCATTTTTTGGTAAGGACAAATATTGAGTCTCTGAATGTATATTTAATTTTTTCAGTAGGCAAAGAGTCTGTTTCTGAATGACTTTTGTGTTATATTTGTGGTTATAATATGTGATAAGGCCAGTGCCAAACAGAATTATGCACTGATTATGAATAAATACTAGAATAGAGCAGGTCTTCTGTGTGTGTGTGTGTGTGTGTGTGTGTGTGTGCGTGCGTGTGTCTAGGAGAGCAACAGCAGCATCATTTGAAGTCTCTACTCTAAGTGTGTATTCTACAGGGGATGCCACTCTTCTTGATGTACAAAATGAGCCTCGTTGCTTTAGAGTCATTCTCTATTATCTTCTTTGCTGTTTATGATAATAATTACTGTGAAGTACATAATAATGATGGCCATTATTAATAAGTGCCTACTATGTAAAGCCAGAAATTTCATGCATATGATTTATTGTGCATAGTCATGACCTTCACTTGTACGGATGGAGAAAGTACAGCTCAGAAATAAAATAAAATACATGAGATGCTAAGCTGGGAAATGGTAGAGCTAAAGTGAAATATCAGGTTTATGAAACCTGAGTGCTGAACTCTTCCCACTTTACAAGCTACCCAGATGAGTATTTCTTCTCTTTTCTATATAAGGAAAACAAGACCATACAACATTTGACCACCTGATCACAATGACAGACTTGGTGATTTGTCCCTGGATCCCAACCTAGTCATCTTTCCATAATTTTTTCTTCCTTCCCCTTGTCCCAAAATCTTTCTAGACCTAAGGTGGTCTCCACAATTAGTGTTTGTCTTTCTATGTGGTGGGGTGCAGCTCTCATGAGTGTCTAGGATAAGGATGTAGTTGTCTATGTGTCAGTGTCCTGCTTACATGTCAACCCCTTGCAGGAAAATGAGGGAGAGAAAAATACCAAGGTCCTGTGTGTGCAGGAGTCCTTGGTTTTCCACTGTCTTGGCCTTTGCCTTGTTCTTATATGTCTTGGTCCTGTTTTTGCTGGAGTGATCTGCTTGGGCCTGACTTTAGCTTTTATCTCTCTGCCTGCTGAGTTAGTCCATCTTTCTTTCTGACGTGATGTGAAGATTCTTGGGCTTTTCCTTTTTCTGGCATTTGAGTGTCACTTTGGAGCTGTCAAAACTTCAGGGAAATGAGATGTAGAGGTGCCCTTCTCCTGTTAGCTATGCACTGACAATCAAAGACTGTCTGTCTTCTATGTGTCTGTATTTCACATGGCCTTTTTATAAGCACATCATTCACAGATATAAAGTCCACCGTACCTTGATATGACTTCGTTGTAACCAAGTACATCTACTAAGACCCAGTTTTCAAATAAGGGCACATGCTGAGGATCTGGGTGAAGATCAGGGGCACTGTTTTAATCTGGTTCACGTACAGATCTCTAGATTATGTATCCATTCCGTTTTGTGTGAACACATCTCTGCTTACTAATTCAAGGTTTGGCAATAATAAATTCTTGCAGAAGTTCATATAATTTCCCCAGTCTGAAATCTGGAGGAGTTCAGAATTTAGTATAGTAACTGAGTTCTGTCCCTGGTACTGTCATAATTAGGTTACCTTTATTCCTCTATGAATCATTAACTTTGAAAACTGCTGGTTCTATTTGTGACAACCAGTGATACATCATCTTTAACCAGTCTGCACCACCATAAAAAATGCTGCTCAAGTCCTAATTTATTGCTCTATGACACAAATGGTGCATCTCAAACAAACTCAGCCAATTTTAAGGATTATTTCTGGGCTGTTTAAAAGGCTTCTTCCAGCTTTTGGAAAATGTTGCTTTGGAGATTATTATTTTCTGTTTCAGGACCAATCAATGAATTTGGCCCATTCATGTTAGCTACAGTGAGACAGTGCATCTCGTACCCATAAAACTTGAATGCATGGGTGTCATAAGTGATTTTTCTGAAGTTAACTTTTCCCATACTTTGAGTTATCAGTTTCTGTCGAGCTGGTGTGCATTTCAGTTGAGGGTTTATTACATTGTGTTGGCAGCACATTATGCTTTTAACAGATGGATTTGATTGAGAAATGAAACTAGAATAAGGATGAGGTAGCAGCAGCATCTGCTGCGAGACTCATCTATTGCTGTTGTCAATCAGCTTGATTGATTAAATATGGTGATACACAGTTTCATTAAAATGAAATACTTTTCTTGAAAAAGGACCATTGTGCCAATAGATTAAATGACCGTCCCGAAGAATGTGTTCAAGGAAGAGGCCCATTGGTAGAGCATAACTATGAAGAAGGGCGCTCAGGTTAGATCGGCCCGGGTTTGAAAACTGAAACTTTTTTCACATATAAAGGAAGTAAACCAGTGTTCTGGGGGAACCTATCCCTGTGAAAGGGTTGGAGTTTTGTAGCTCTCCACTGTCCCTTAATTCGTTGACGTCTTCTGGTTTACTTAATTTTAAGGCATCCAGATTTTCCTTGAAATAAAAGCAAACATCTAGTCAGTGAAGTTCCATTTCTTTCATTTATTATCCAGCTCATTCTAGCTTGCTGTTATACAAACCTGAAAAACCGAAATCCAAATAGAGACGAGCAAAGAGTCTTGAGAAACACAATAGATGGATTGTCCCATTGATTTGCATCAGGACACAACAAACGTTATCTCTGTCTGCAAGACCTTGAAATTTGGAGGAACTTCAAAGAGGAACGG
Source organism: Dinomys branickii (assembly GCA_004027595.1). Taxonomy (NCBI): domain Eukaryota; kingdom Metazoa; phylum Chordata; class Mammalia; order Rodentia; family Dinomyidae; genus Dinomys; species Dinomys branickii. Next base: position 27,580 of record PVLD010007230.1, on the reverse strand, counting down.
GTGAGGAAATGGGTTTTTGGTCATTATGAATCCAAAGGGGTGAGACGAGAAATTAGGACTGCCCCCTGGAGGGAAAACCTGTGATCTGATGGGGCCTGTTCAATTTTAACTTCAGTGATTTGTTTCCCTTGCTTGCACATTCACTCGGGTCTCCTTGGCTAGAACTTGGTCTTCTCTGGGGATTCATTGTTTACCCTTACTTAGGTCAGGCTAAATTCCTATGAGCCTGCTGAATCATGGCCCCCAGGAAAAATGTCTCCTGTTGAAATCCCTTTAGGATGATAACCGAAAAAGGCTTTGCATTAGTGTAAAACACAAGATTTCAGAACAGAGCTTTTCAAAAAAATAAGTGGGCAATAAGAAAGGAAAAACCTTTAGAGTAATTCCTTTAACTCAGAGAATGCTTCTGCTGTGGGGCTTGTGTCAAGACTAATCTTACAGGATTGAGATATTTTCAGCTGTATGTAATTTAGGTTTCTGGTTTTCCTTACAGAGGGATTGCTCCTGAAACAATCTTTCTCACTGCCCTCCCCATCTTCATCTTGTAAAGCCTGTTTGTAGATTTGGGGATTGCTTACAGATTTTAAGAAGAGCAAGCAAATCTCTCAAATACCATGCAGCTAAAAGCCAAAACAGGAACACTTGAGAACTTGATGTTTTTAAAAGTAATTTTTCAAGGGGTGGTCTCCAGCTCTCAGCAATTTTTTCCTCTGGACTCAGCCATGAAGGATAAAAACCCCACAGAGAGATTTGCAGATTTAAAGTTGGACCTTAAATCTGTCCTGCTAGAAGCTTAAAGTTTAGCTGTTTTGGGGGCTCAGGAATAGACAGAGCATTGGTAATTAGATGGGCAGTACACACTTTGAGAATCATGCAGATCTGTGGGCAAAAAGCAAACCAAAGCTCCAAAGTCCCAGATGGCATTCAAGCTAGGGTAAGTACAGTCAGGGAAAACATTGTTGTGACCTGGTCCAGAGACAATTTCTCCAGTTAATTGTAGCATGGATATCATTCTATCTTTAATCCAGGTCCTGGTCCAGCAGCTGTGTCTTTGGGCAAATCACTTAATGTTTTCATAAGTAATTTCCTCATCAGTAAAGTGAAGCCTAGACATTGTATGAAGTTACTGGGAAGATGCAATTCAGTGTGTGACACACAGTAAATGTTTAATAAATTTACAGTTTTGCTTTCCAGTTTCTAGGGTGGATATGAATCTGATGGTGCCTAAGTCCTCTTGGTAGGAGGAAGAGCGATTGCATTGCAGTAGAACAGGATAAGAAAGAGGTGCTCCATTGGGAAATATCTTTGGTAAGCCCATACTCTTAGAGCCAAAAAGTTAAGTGGGCTTATACTATTTATCTTTTTTGTCTCCTCACGTCTGGTAAGAGTTTGAAACAGTTTTAGACATTGTATGTTGTAGTAGGTGTTATTATGGGTGTGTTTTATTTAACTTTTGGTCAAAGTATAACAAATTTACTTAAAAATGCATAGCCATAAAAATAGAAGTGTTATAAACTATCCAAAACTTGAACACACTCATATAACTAGTACTCAAATCAAGATCAGAATAATCATAGCACACGAGAGTGCTTCTTACTCTCTTCTCTGACTATTCTTACTCTTTGTGTAGCCACAGGTCTGGCTTCTAATACCAGAAATAAAATGTCTATTGTTGTTCTCTATGTGAATAAAACCATATACTGCATGTTCTTTTGTGCCTGGTTTATCCACCCAGCATTTATTTCCAAGGTTCTTCCACACTTTGGCAATATTTGGATTTCACTCATTTTTCCTGCCTATAGTATTCCATTGTGTGAATACATTGTTGATGGGTACTTGGACTATTTCCAATTTAGCAATATTATGACTAGTGCTTTTCTGAAAAGTTAAAAATTTTTTTTTGGTAAACATATACACTCATCTCCCTGAGAATGAAATTCTTGGATCAGCTATAGTAGATGCTGCCAAATGTTTTCCAATAAGTAGTTGTATCGATTTACTGTCCCCAATAATGTATATGAATTCTCATTTCTCCACATCTTCACATCACTTGGTATTGTCTCTGTCATTTTAATCCTTCTGATGAGCTTAGTGTACCACACCATGAATTTAAATTTGCACTTCCCTTGTGACAGATAAAGAGGTGTTCCTTTTTGTGGTACTTGGAATTGAATACAGGACCTTTGCACTGAACCCTATCCCCAGTTCTCTCTTATTTTTATTTTGAGATATAATCTCACTAAGTAACTAAGATGCCCAAATTGGGCTCCAAGTTGAGATCCTCCTGTCTCTTCTTCCCAACATACTGGGATTATAGGTGTGTATCACCGTGCCCAGCTTCATTTTTAAATGGAAATCTATCTTCACAGAAAGGACAATTTCACTCCCAAGACACTCAACTTTAGGTGATCATAAATGACAGATTATATGCCCACTGTGTCCACACAGCTTCTTCAAACTCAAGTCAGAATGGTCAAAACAGGGCAAGCAACAGTTCCTTAAACTCCCCACCACTTCTTTGTGTCTTTCATGGCATATTCCATTTTGGGAATTGCAACTTAAGAAGGATGAAAGTGGGTGAGGGTACATTGAGAAGGTAATGAACAATCTTCAGTCAATAAGTAGGGGAATGTAAGAACAACTAAGATTGTTCTAAAGGAGAAGATAAAAATGAAACAAAAAATAATTTGCTGTTTTAGGAGAGAGAACAGCCTATAGTATTGTTGTGTGGGAGGAAATAAAACAAAAGAAGTTTATAGGGATAAAGATTATTACTATTTAATATTATGTCCTTTGGTCTGACTCGGCTAGGATTACCATAGCCAGCACAGTTAGGCAACACAGTTTCTTTTAAGGGCCAAGAAATGATTATCTAATTTGTATAAATGAGTTAGATTCAGTATATAGTAGTCACTTGAAAATACAAATGTCATTAACTTCAGAACATCAGCCTACACAGTAAATATTGGTAGTATTCTCTTCAGTGGTAGGACCCAGAATTGAGTTCTTCACAAAGGACTGATGTAGTTATGGTGGGAAGTACCTATATATGCGTTGATGAATTCTCACAAATTGGCTTTCATGAAACAGAATTATTCATGGCCAGCACAGGCAAGCAAACAAAAGAAGAAAACAGTTTAAGGAGACCTTTTACACTGCTCACTTTCAAGGTGGGTGTTATGGTTTGTGTCTGGATGTTCCTCCAAAGGCTCATGTGGCCATTGGGGGATGGGCATTTTGAAGGTGGGTGAGTCTAGAGTTTGTGATTGACTCATGGTTCAAGGCTAGGATTAAGAGTATGAATCCTACACCTTCACTAGGATGGGTAGCTCATACACTATAAGGGACAAAAAGAAGTTTCTGTCTCTCTCTCTCTCTCTCATTACGTTTTCTGTCTTCCACAACCATGTACTGTTGTCCCTCTGCCTTCTGCCACCCTGCCTTGGAGCCAGCCAATTATGGAAAGAAAATTCTACAAGCTGTAGACTAAACAAACCTTTGCCCCTTTAACTTTGGGGGTTGGGTATTTTGTTTCAGCAATGACAGAAAGATAGCAATGTCCAAATTTGGTACAAGAGAAGGGGTTGTTGCTGTTACTATACCTGACCATGTGGGTCATGAGCCTTTGGGAATGGCTTATGGGAAGAGTTTGGAATGATTTGAAGATGCTGACTGAAAAAGTAGAGTTGGAACACTTTAGACTACATTGTATGTTGATTCTGGTCAAAGCTCAAAGACCAGAAGTCTAATATAAATCCTGCCAGTAAAGATCAGGCTTGGGAGGTTTCTGCTGGGAAGGACTGCATTCATTGACTGTTAGGCTCCAGATGATGTATGTTATGGTTTGGCAGAAAGTTTGTCTAAATTTTAATCATGTTCAGAAACTTTGCCTGAAAATGAGATTAAAGGTGGTGGACTAATTAATTTTGCAGAAGAATTTTCAAGGCAGTCTAATGTTTTAGTGGTGGTATGGCTACTGTTGAGGGCTTTTAGCCAGATTTGTGGTGAGAATCAAGAGCAAAGAGCCCAGTAGAATGATTTAAAACATTGTGAGTTTTTCCAGAAAGGAAGTTCTAGTAAAGCTGTGGGCTATAAAGATAGTATAGAGGATATCTTAATTGCTGAGAAGGAATAGAAAAATAGAAAAGACGGCTTGAGTGCATCACAAAAAGCAACAGGACTCTATCCTTTCCAGTCTCAAAGTTGCAAAACTGGAAAACTTCATTTTAGAAGAAAGCCACAGAGCACTGTGTTCCAGAATGGCAACAGCCTAGACAATTTCTTCCTCGAGCTGGATTCAGAATGCTCAGTAATCTAAGCTCTTCATCCCTACAGCCAAGAGAGAGCAGAGCCTGGATACTGCTTCAGCTGGCAGCAGATGTGGGTCTCATTGACCTGTTACTGGTTTTAGGTGCCTGAAGAATGCAAGAGTTGTCAGATCAGGAAGGCTCCCATCTAGATTTCAGAAGGCCTAGTAGACCAAGTAGTGTGTCCTGAGAGGGCAGTGAGTGAAGGTGTGAACATAAAGCCAAAGGTGCAGTGGAGAATGCAAGAGTTGTGGGGGCAGGAAGGCTTGCACTAAGATTTCAGAAGGCTTGGAAGACCAGGCAGTGTGCCCCTGAGAAGGCAGCGTGTAAAGCTGTGAAGACAAATGTGCAGTGGAGACCCCAGAAGTTTGGAGAATTCATGAACAACTCTTAGAGATGGACTAAATGCCTTTTGCCTAAAGGAATGTACATGAGTATTTGGGGACCAGGAGCAGCATGTTATAGTTTGTGTCTGGATATTCCCCTAAAACCTCATGTGGTCATGGGGGTGGGCTCTTCAGAGATGGCCAAATCTAGATTTGGGATTGATTCATGGTACAATGCTGAGAATTAAATGTGTGAGTCCTACATCTGCCATAGGGTAGGTAGCCTGCATGCAATGTAAGGGACAGAAAGCTCTCTCTCTCTCTCTCTCTCTCTCTCTCTCTCTCTCATTGCTTTTGCTGTATTCCACTGCCATGAACTGTTGCCCTCTGTCATGTGCCACCCTGCCTTGGACCCACCCACTTATAAACTGAAACCTGTGAGTTAAATAAACCTTTTCTCCTATAACTTTGCACATTGGATATTTTGTCTCAGTGATGAGAGAAAAGTAACTCAGACAGTGTGTGAGAGATCCTGATGGCCAGCAGTGGGCCAAGGTTGCCCAAGATCTACTGAGTTGAGAAGCTTCTAAAATGACATAGGAAATTCTGTAATTTCTACAGAAGGGATGGTGAAGTAAGGGCCACTGGAAAGGAGAAGACAACACAGGATAGTCAGTAGGAGAAAGTGTTTGCAATATTTTTGAGGAAGAAATGAAACTGGTGCAAATGCAGGGAAGATGAGATCCTTGAGGAAGAGCATCACAGGAGGAAAGAAGCCTGGACAAAGGTGATGCAAGAAAGGAGGTATGAGAGAAAAAATAAAAGTTATTTCAAGGTGTCTGGAAACCTATAGATATACCAAATATTTCTGTATGATATATATATGTGTGTGTGTGTGTGTGTGTATTACATATAAGCATGTATGTGTATTTTAAATATGTGCATGTTACTCGGATGTAAGAATCTTTTAGAAGCAGTACTGGATCTGTAGTTGATTTTGTCATGTATTGTTCTCTACCAATGATATGTTGGTCAGCTTTTTATTGCTGTGACCAAATATAGTGTGTAAAACTGTGAGTGTGAAGCCAAAGGTGCAGCAGAGAGCCTAGAAAGTCAACTTAGAGGAGGAAAGATTTATTTTGGTCATGGATTCAGAGGGTTTAGTCCATGGCTAGTGGGTTCCACTGATGTGGCCCTGAGGTGAGGCAGAACACGATGGTGGAAGGGCATGGTGGAGAAAATATGCTTACCTCATGGTTACTAGGAAGTAGACTAAAAGAAAGAGACTGAGAGAAAAGGGTTAGGGATCAGATGTAGTTCAGAAACTATGACCACATGATTCTTTCCCTTTAACTAGCCATCACTTGGCAATAATGCTATCACATTGTGATTTCATCAATGGATTAATCTGCTAATGAAGTCAGAGCCCTCATGATCCAGTCACTTTCTAAAAGCCCAACCTCTGAACCCATGAGACTTTTGGGGGAGATTTTAGGTACAAATTACAACAAGTGGATTCTAAAAGTACAACTTATAACTTGTTTGGGTAAGAGAAACTAAAAAAGTCTCTAGTAACCATTCTGGAATCTGATTGCTGGAGTCAATCTACAGAGAATTGGAAATCCACAGAATTAAGCAGGGGGAAAATGAGTGAATTCTGAAAGGCATTTGTCATTCCTGACTTATCATTCCCAGGCCTTTAAAGAATAAAGATAGCTTGTGTTGTACATTCCTCTACTTCTGAACCATCTAGACAGGATAATCTGTCTGGTTCTCTGTCATGACTTGGATTTATTTCCAATTTTTTTGGTACAAACTTCTGCAGGGAGCACCACAAGAAATACAAGGATAAATAAAATATATTACCTACTTTATTGGAAGACAAATAAAATTACTTGCTTGGACCCTTCACTTTGAAATTAGCTCTCCAGCCCCCCAAATTTGTTTCTTCAATCCATTTTTGACCTTCAAGACATTTTAATGGAGTGGTCTCAAGATTTCCATTTTCTTCCCTAAGGGAACCACAAAAAGACAATTGAAACTTAAAGGACAGAATGAGCAAGAGACTGTATGTTCTCTACAATCCACTTCATTACTGTCTATAGCATTATTCCATTGTAAGTGGAAAAAATGTAAGAATACTGCAGAAGATTAGCTGGAATCACAAATATGAGAAAGACATTTTCCTTCCCCATCTTCCTGACTTCCAGTCCATATGTGCACACACACACATACATGCACATGCCCACATATATATGCTCAAACACACACATACACACATACACACACCTACAGCTATACACTTATAAAACTAAGCTAATCAGTGTCTCAACAGGTAAGCAATCAAATAAAGAAAAAGACATTTAAAAGACGGCACTCATATTTTTACTGACAAGAAGCACATTAAATAAACAGCTATTCCAGTGGGAAGATATTTTTCTTTAGCTTGTCAACAAGTTATTTTTTCCTCATTCTCCCAACATATATTTAGAAAAATTCCAACCTATCACTATTTCAGCATTAGCAAAATAACTTAGTAATGTAGGAAATAGTCTCCATCACTTTATCAGTGGAAGATGAGACCATTTTGTTTTACTTACCAGGCCATGAACTCTGGGTAGAGGAAAACTACCAACCCAATAACAGACCTGGATTAAAATTTCCAAAAGATAAAGACCTTTGAGCTGGGCTTTGATGAATGAAATCTTCCACACTTTCCATCACAGCCTGAATATATTCATCTCCAGTTGTTGACTGATTGAATTAATATGTCCCCAAAGGTACACACATGGATATTTAATAGAACGGTAATGTCATGTATATATGAAAGTGAAAAGGAAAGCATGAAGGATGTTCAAGGTTTGTAGCAGGATTGGTAGCTTAGGCAGGTGAAAAGTTAAATTTCCTTCAGAGGTTCAAAAGTTCCAAAATGGGCTGGGGATATAGCTCAGTGGAATAAGCGCCTGCCTAGCAGGTGCAGGGTCCTGAGTTCAATCCCCAGTACCGCCAAAAAAAAAGAACAAAAGTTCCAAAATGTTGGAAAAGGTCCAAAAGTTATTCCATTAGATTGGAGAGGCAGGTGGATGGGACTGTTGTTTGGGAACAATAAGAAAGATAGCTTAACTGGAGAAAGGGCTGCTGAAAAAAAGAGAAGTATGATCTTTAAAGTCACTTATTCAAATACTTATAAAATGTAACCAAAAATGATGTAACTCCTATCCAAAAGGAACTACCAGTATGATGTAAGAGATATGGTTAGAACCCAGTAGGTTAGTAGTAACATAGGGCAGACATAATGTTTTATCTATTCATATATATTAGCCATTAACTGCTTTTGCCCCTAGGTAATGAAAGGCTTTCTACAGAGGTTAGTGATACAGAGGATAGAAATGGTGTTCCTGGCAGAGGAAATTTTGTGTATATGAGATGGAATGATAGTTTATAACTATAAGGAGTATTAAAGCTAACTGAGGGGATTTAAAAACACCTAAACAATGTCTACTTCTGGCTATAGTAAAATAGTTTATATAAGAATGTATTTTCCTGAGAATAATTTTATAAGCTGCATAAAGGGAGAAATAAAAGCAACTCCTTGAAGACATTAGTGACCAATTAGAGTAGCCAGGACTTGTGGGGCCAAGCTCTAGGGGGAAATCTTGATCAACATATTTTCATGCTTTTATTTTTGAAATATTTGCTGACTCAAGAATGTGACTGAGAGATAGAATGAACAAATGAGTCAGAGGTTTTGGCAGCATCATAGGGCAGAGAAGACAGAATGGAGTTTAGCACATCTAAGACAGGTAGAATTTGGAGGACCAAGAGCCAAGAGAAGAGAAATTCAGAAAAGCAAGCCAATGATTCTGCCTTGATTTTACCTTGAGATATTTACCAATTTCTAGGTGTCATGGGTCATACAGAGATTATAAAGCCATACAGGACTTTCTGCAAGCTCATGGTGCTAGGCAGTGGCTGGTAATTACTGGAGTTTCAGGACACAGCAAAGAATAAAAGCACTATAAAAACTGAGATCTCTAAATAACATATCCCAAGATCAAGAAAAACCTAAATAGATCAGCTCTTATAAAATGAAATCTTGACTCAATATAATTATTGCTCAGACAAGGTAATTTTTCTATTTTAACTATAAGACATAGGAAAATTAAAATGCTTGTGGATGAATATAACAACATCCAAACCCTTATGTATGACAATTAAAAGTCATTAGGCATGCATGAAGGGGGAACAGGAGAAAGAGACAGCCAATAGGAGCTGCTCTTGGATAATCTAGATATTAGTTATTTGACAGTGAATAGTTAAGTCTTTAACTACGGTATCTACATTTAAAAAGTAGATGGCTAGCAGACAATTTTACCAAAGAGCTAGAATCTATAAATAAAAGTTAAATGGAATTTCTAGAGCTAGAGTGAAAGAAATAACTCAAAAGATGGACTTAACAGAAAAGTAGACACATCAGGAGAAATTACTGGAGAACTTTATGGCAGGCCAGTTAAAATGTCACAATGAAGCACAAAGCACAAAAATTAGAAACACAAAATAATAACAAGAGGTATGGCACATGGTGAAAAGTCCTAATATACCTGTAAACATAAACTAAGGAATAGAAGAGAGAGAGAGAGACAGAGAGAGAGAGACAGAGAGAGAGAGAGAGAGACAGAGAGAGAGAGACAGAGAGACAGAGGATGGAATAGAAGCAATATTTGAAAGGATACTCTCTGAGAAGTTTCCAGAACTGATGAAAACAGTCCAACCCAAATTAAACAAGCACTATAAAGACACAGAAGAAAAAATATAAATAAAAGTATACCAAAGAATATCTTACCAAATGGCTTAAAATAAAAGACAAAGAGAAAATGTTAAAAGACACCACACTAAAAAGACATGTTACCCTCAAAGGAGCGGTAATAAGGCTGACAATGTTTCAACAGAAATATGGGAGGCCAAAAAGACAATGGGGTGATGTATTAAACATATAGGGAGGAAATAATTCCCAATTTAGAGTTCTGCATCCAGCTGAAACATTCAAAACAAGATAAAGTGAAAATATTCTTAGACACGTGAAAGTTGAATTTTCTGTAACTGACATATTAAAATAAATACTAAAAGAATTTCTTTAGGTCAATGAAAAATGATGTCAAATGGTAGCACAGAAATGCAAGACAGGAAGAGTTGGACAAAAAGTAATACATGTGTCAATCAAGCAAATATTTACTATTTCCTACAGCAACCAAACAAATGTCATTAGGTTTGGAAGTGTGCAGTTAAAATGTCTGAAAATTGTAGCACAAAATAGAAATAAGAATAATGTCTTTTAAGATTATTGCATTATCTAGGAAATAGCAAAATCACCTATTTAAAGAAGAGGTATATGCTAATAAATCAAAGACAGAGTCAATATAATTCTGTTCAAAGTCCCATAAGTTTTATTAAATTGATAAGCTGATTCCAACATGTATATAACATGCTACAAGAGCAAGAATAGCCAAAACAATAAATCTGGAAGAAAGATGAATCTAGGAGACTTACATTATCTTAAGACCTACTATACCCAAGTGCAGTCATTTCTACTGAAAATACTCTATTGATAGTCTTACAGAGGTTCTCTATGATCTGTACAATCCCAAGTACTTAAGTGACTGCAGCAGTAGGATCATAAATTTAAAGCACTAGGAAACCTAGCAAGACCGTGTCTCAAAAACAAAACAGACTTATAAAGTAATAGTAAATAAATTAGCTAGTACTACTATGAGTATAGAGACGTTGACTATTGAAACAAAATTAAAAAAACCAGAATTAGATCTAAGCATATATTATCACTTGACCTATGGGGGTAAAATGTTGCATCAATAACTAGTTCAACAGAATATTCATTTGGAGTAAAAGAAGATAATTAACCATACACAAAATTGTTTAATATACATTTTTAATCCAGATGAGGAAGATAAAAATTCTAGATGATTATTTATGGTTTGTGTCTAGATGCTCCCCCAGATTCTAATGTGTTCACGTGTGGAGGTTTTGCAAGGTGATTAGATTATGGTGTTTATAGCTGTCTTGCTATTAGGAGAGAGGTTTGGTTGGAAGGACAGGGCATGATGGGCATCACTGGAAGAGGTTATCTTCCTCCGCAGTTCATCTTTCGATCTCCTCCTGCTTCCCATCAGCCATCCCATGAGTAGCTCTTCCCTTCCATACCCCTCTGCCACGCCATCCTGCCCTGGAGGCAGCCAGCTATAGACTGAAACTTCTCAAACTTAAAGCCAAAATAAACCTCCCCTTCTTTAATTTGTGGGTATTGGGTACTGGGTCTCAGTGACGAGAAAGTGACTAAGACTATGGTAATACAGCACCATTAACTGAACCGACATACATTTTATGGGAGTCCTAGAAGAAGACAATAAGAAAGAACAAGAAAACTTAGTTGATAAGCATGTAACACAGTGATACCATATATGTTTGGTAACTACAATGAAATGAAACTAGAAGTCAATAGCATGGAAAACTGGAAATATCACAAATATGTGGAGATTAAACAATGTATTCCTGAACAACCACTGGCTCAAAGAAAAAATAAAAAAGGAAGCCAGAAAATAGATCATGACAAATGGAAATGAAAACACATTATATGAAAACTTGTGTGATGTAGCACAGGCGGTGTTAGGAGAAACGTTTATAGTGATGAGTGTCTCCACTAAAGAAATAAAGATCTAAAACTTTAATACCGAGCTTTAGATCTCAAGGAGATAGAAAAAAAGGATGAACTAAGCCACCCAGAGTTAGTACAAGTAGGGAATAATAAAGACCAGACAAGCTAGAAATAAAGTAGAAAACCAGAGAAAAATATCAGTGAAACTAGGACTTGGTTTTGTGAAAAGATGAACAATATTGACAAAACCCTGCAAAAACTAAAAAGGAGAGAGTGTATTTATATTCTCAGTTCATTGAAAAGAAAGTTTTGTATTATTCTTTGTTTCTTTATAAGGATCTTTTTGGTTTACATCTTATACTCTTAGTAACTACATTGAAAATAATGATATGCAGTATGTTAATTGTTGCTATTCTCTTACTATTTTGTTATAAAATTCTGATTGTTTTCATAAAGAAAAACCTGTTCAAATAAGTAAAATCAAAAATGAAATGAGACATTACACCTGATATCACAGGAGTTGAAAGGATAATAAGAGATTACTAAGAACAATTATATACCAACAAACTGAGTAACTTAGAAGAAGTAAACTCCTACAAACATATGACTTTCCCAGACTGACTCATGGAAAAATAGGAAGACTATACTGACTAACAGCTAGTATGTAGATTGAATCAGAATTTTTTTATTTTAAAAGTAAAAGAATGAAAACATTAGCAAACAGACACAAAGTAGCACAAGAACAGTACAATCAGAACTGAATTATACAGATGAGATGACAGAGAATTAACAATGGCTGTTGTATTACATATTGATAACTTCAAAGTGTATGCTCAGGAAAACACATATTGACATATAAGACTGATCAAACAACTAATCAAACATTAATTGTTCCTTACAATAAAGCGACATGAGACAAGAGTACAACCATGTTAGCCATCCTGCATATACATACATACATACATAATTATCCCTTTCTTTCTTTTCTCCTTCCCCTCATCCCAGTTGCTCTTTACTTTTGAGCAGTTTCCTTTCATACCTCCTAATTTATATTCCCACTTTCGATTTCTTACACTAGTGATATAATACATTGTTTGCACATGCACATCTGTGAATCAGAATTTTTTTAAAAAAACCTCCTAGCATAGAAAAGCCTAGAATCAGATGGCTTCACTAGTGAATTCTACCAAATATTTAAAGAAAAATCAATGCCATCTTCATCAAATTCTCCCAAGACATTGAAGAAGAGGGAGCAGATCCACACTTGCTTTTTAGGACATCACCATCCTCATAATCAAGCCATACTACAAGAAAGTAATATTCGAGGCCAATATCACTGATGAAAATACATGCAAAAGTTCTCAACAAAATACTATCAAAGGAATTCAACAGCATGTTGAAAGGATCATATACCATAGCCTAAACCAAGTGGGCCTTATTCCTGAAATGTAAGGGTACAATAATCAGTTTAAGTTCTATTTTACATTAAAGACTAGAGAATAAAATAACACAATCCTCTCCATAGCTGCAGAAAAACATTCAACAAAATTCAATGCCCTCTCATTCTTAAAAACTGTCAACAACCTAGGAATAGAAAGAAAAAATTTCAGCATAAAAAAGCCATATGACAAAAGCTCACTGCTCATCATAGTTGCTGGTGAAGAACTGCTTTTACTCTAAAATCAGGAACAAATCAAAGGCAGCCATATCATCACTTTTATTCATCATGGCCTGAAAGTACTGCCACAGAAACTAGAAAAAATCCAAATCAGGAAAGTGAACTTGATCCTGCTTGCAAATGAGATAATCTTATTCTTAGAAAGTCTCAACTATACTATTGAAGAAGTTGTTGAAACTAACAACACATTCAGCATAGTTGCAAGATATAAAATCAACATATAAAAATCAGGTGCACTTCAGTACAATAACCACGAATTATCTGAAAAGGAAATTAAGAAAATTATCCTATTTGTAATAGCACCAGAAAAGAATAAACTTAACTGTGGAGATAAAATAATTATATACTAAAAACTGCAAAAATACTCATGAAATAAACCAGAGACAAAGAGAAAGACATCTCTGTCTTCATGGAGTGAAATTAAAATGTTTGTATTCCCCCAAAGCAATTTATATTTTTGATGCAATCCCTCTCAAAATCCCAACAGTATTTTTTACAGAAATAGATTTTAAAAATTCATATGGAACACAGAACACTGCAAATAATCAAATTAGTCTTGAGAACAACACAGACATCATACTTTCTGATTTCAAAATGTACTACAAAGTTATGCCAAACAAAACAGCAGGATACTGGCATAGACAGACATATAAACCGATGGAATAGAACTGATAATTGAAAAATAAATCTTCATATATAGCATCAACTGATCTTTGACAAGGGTGCCAAGAAAATATGGTGAGGAAAAGAAGTCTTCTTAACAAATGATAATGAAAAACTGGATATCCACATGTAAAAATATAAAACTGGAACTTTATCTTATACACAAAAGTCAACAAAAAATATTTGTAAAGCTGGTAAGCATAAAATTACTAGAAGAAAACAGGAAAACACCATGGTATTGGGCTTGGCAATAGTTTCATAGGTATGACATCACCACAAGATAAGCAATTGGGACCACATCTAATTAAAAGCCTTCTGCACAACCAAGGAAGCAATCAATAGAGTGATGAGGGGACATACTGAATGAAAGAAAATATTTTCAAATCATACTTCAAATAAGGAATTAACCTTCCAAAATGTTAAAGTAACTCACTTATAAAAAGATGATAGCCTAATTAAAAACAGGCTAAGTACTTGAGTAGATATCCTTCCACGTAAGACACACAAATGACCAGCAGGCATATGAAAAAGTGCTCAGAGTAACTAATCATGAGGGAATTGTAAATCAAAATCACAATGAGATATCACCACACAGCTCTAAGAATGGCTATTTTTTAAAGGTAGCAGTGTTATAGCCAGTGTAATACAGATTATGGGGATAAATTGGAACAGTTTCACAGTGTTGGTGGCCATGAGTAATGATGTAACTTTTATAGAAAACAGCATCTTCTGAAAAAAATTAAAGGTAGAAGCAGTTCCAGCTATGGGTATTTATAAAATAATTAAAATCAAGATCTTGAGGCAAATATTTGCATTCCCATGTTCACTGCAACACTTATACAACAGCCAAGTTGTTGGAAAAAACAAAATATCTATGGACAGGCAAGTAGATAAAGAAAACCTGTTGTGTAACATTTTTTCAGCCTTTAAGAAAAGACTGTGCAAAATGTAATAACATGAGTGGACATTAAATACTTTATGCTAAGTGAAATATGCCAGTTAAGAAAGACAAATACTGCACAAACACACCTATATGAGGTATCTAAAATAATAAAATTCATGGAATCAAAAAGTGTAATGATGACTTTCAGTGAGCAGAGGAGGGAGAAGTGGGGAGCTATTTATCAATGGTCACACAGTTTTAGTCAAGCAGGATGAGCACACTCTCCAAATCTACTGTAGAGCATCCTATCTATAGTTAAAAATAATGTATCATATCCGTAAAAATTTGTTAATAGGGTGTGCCTTATGATAAATGTTCTCATCTCAATAAAATAAACATAAGATAACAACTATAAAATGTTTAAGAGAGTGAGCATACTAGCCAAAACATGAGAGAGGATATTTGCAATATACGTACCCAACAAAGGACTTTTGTATAGAGTGTACAAAGGTCTCCTATAAATAAATATATGAAAACGGATAGTCACTTCTCAGGAGACAGAATGGTCCACATCATCAATCATACATAGAAAGATCTCCCAGTTCATTTTCTGCGAAGTAAATTGTAACCATGCTGTGGTAAAGCTATACAGCCAGGAGAACAGTTGTCATGTAAAACAAACTCTATGTACTCTACTAGATTTTGGATGCTGGGGAGCAGATGAAACTTTTCTGCATTATTGGTGGAAGAGTTAACTAGGAGAACACTTTGAAAAATTGACCTTGTCTACTCAAAGCAAACAATTATATATGTTATACTTCAGTAATGTTATTCCTAATCCCACAGATTTAAATAAGGAACCAATAAACAAGAAAGTTGGTAACAGCATTCTTCAGACCACAGCTAAATGAGATAGCCCACATGTCATGTTCACAAACAATGGAATGGGTAAGTTGGAGCACCTTCACTCAGCATACTCCTACATCCCAAAGGAAATGAAGAAATTACCGCTGTACTTATTGTACTTAAGGATGACGGTCAGGAATTATTCAGAAAACGAACTCAGAAACTAAAGAACACAGACTACTGGATTCCATTTATGCATTCTTCAATAAATAGGCCAAATTTAATTTTTAGTAATAGAAGGAAGGATAGTAGTTACCTGGAGGAAGTGGGTAATAACTTGGAGAAAGCACAAAGGAGACTTCTGGGGATGCTATAGCAATGCTTTATGTTCTGATGCGGTGGAAACACAGGGGTCTTTATTGTGGGGTTGGCAGACCTGAGTTAGAATTCTAGCTCACTGGAAATATGATTCTAACTTGCTTAACTTCTCCAACGCTCAGTTTCTTTACTTCCAGAGGTCAGACAATAAGACTCCGTGAGGGTTTATATGATGACAGATAGAACTCCTACCTAGGGTCAGACATGGGCCAGAAGCTCCGCAGACTAGTACTAGTCTCTCTCCTTCACTTTGCAGCTGTAAATGTATGGCCTCACCTAGTCAGAAAAGACACCATCCCTTGTCCTCTTTCTTCCCTACCACCCAGATACATCAGTGAAATATGTTTTATGAAAGGATTTATCCTGACATGGTGCCATTTTCCCTATTGCAGGCATCTATGCAATAGGGACACAGTCTGTGCTCATTAAACAGTGAAGCTATGTACCTGGCCTAGGCACCAAATTTGTCACCTTAGCATTGTTAGGCTGCGCTGCAGGCTGTAGGTACTGCATGTGGGTTTCAAAAGTTAGGAATCTTTTCTAGTCCCAACTCTCCTGATGGGGAGGTAGGCCCTTTTGAAAGCAGTTAGGTGGCTGTCATTTTTCTAATTTAGTCCTTTACCATAAGGGATGAGGCGGTGGTATGGAGCCTACCCCAAGCATTTGGCTGAATCTCAATGTTAAGGATTAGATTTTACCTCCCTGCCCTCTCCCTGCAATTCTTCCTGGATCGGGTGTCCTGGCTTCCTGTCCTAAACTGTTGGAGGGTGGAGGCTGGGCAGCTGTGAAACATCTGCCACTGCATTCCACCTTCATTAGAGAGGTGGGCAAAGTGATATATGTGTGAATGTTCCAAATATTGTGTGTGTCTGTGTGCGCTGTATAAAATTTCATTTTTAAGGCCCTTCATGGAGTCTGTGGGATGAAAGACAGCATGAAGTCGATGCTATCATTATTACATTGAGACCCTTGTATTACTTTGGCATATATAATGTTTCCCAGGCATATAACGTTTTTCATTTAAAGAGGCAGCCTAGAGCACATTCCAGCTTGAAAGATTTTTCTTTCTGGATGGTGGTTTCTTCCTCCAAGTGCTTGGGAAAATGTTGCCACATTTTTTTTTACCCAAATGACTGACTTCCCTGAAAAGAGCATGTAAATCTCTTATAAAGATTTAATTTTTACGAGCTCTCTAATTCTTTCTGGAAAGAAGTCACTATGCAAAGTGACCGTGTGGGGTATGGGAACCTGTGCGAAGGGGGAGGCCAAAACCAAAGGCATAGAAATTCCTCTTGGTTCTGGTCCTGGTGCTGGTACTAGTGCACTTTCGGCTGTAGAGCTTAGGGCCAGAGGGAAGAATGTGGTGCCTGGCAGTCTGTTCAAATTCTGGCTCCATCTCTTCTTAGATGTGTGTCCTGAGGCATTTGACTTCATCACTAACATAGGACTAGTGCCTGCTCTGCAGGATCAAATAAGGCCATGCACATCAGTGGTGCTCAGCTGGGATAACTTTGCCCTCAAGAGAATTTGAGCAATGCCTAAATATGTTTGTGGCTGTCAGGACTGGGTGCATGAGTGCTAGAGAATCCTTTGATAGAGGCAAGAGACACCACTCAACACCCTACAGAGCCCTTGCAGACCACTGCTGAGAATCAGCTGTCACGCAGTATAAAGGAAACTGGTGTGTGTGACCACTTGGGGCTGACTAAGCTTCAGGGGATCTTTTCCCGTTTCCTTTGCTCTGTTATTTCTTCCCATGCACTAACCCTGTGAGGACCTCGTTTCCTCTGTAAGTTCACTCTCCTTCCACCATTCTGTGGTGTCTTTTGTTGTTATTTGTTTGTTTGTTTGGGGGGCTGACCTGTCTCATCTGTACTTTAGAAGCAGAACTGCTTCCTCTACCCAAAGTCACCCCTTTTGTCTCTGCTGCTGCTGTCCTGACTTTGTTTAGGGGTGGAGAGGAGATGCCTTCTGCTCAGGGAAGTGGGCCCAGATCTCCTTGGCCTAAAGGTGACCATTAAGTCCCAATTTTAGGTAAAGTGATGTATTCAGAAATCTTCTCAACCGCTTCTGTGAGATATTTTTTCTTTAAGAGAGAGGTACATGAAAAGTAACCCTGGACAATGCCAAACACTTGCTTTCCAACTATGCATTGTTCATGTAAAGACGTGAGGCTCAAAGCTGCTGCAGCCTTCTTGTGACTATGTAGAGATAAATAGCAGGGTTGTTGATTCTGAGCTGCTTACTTAATGGGAGCAAAAAAAACTACTGCCAGACTTAAAATGTGAGGTCAAGTCACTATACTACAGCATATATTACTATTTGAGCCAGACTTTCTAACAGAACATAGCACATCCTTTCATTCTTCTTTCAGTGAAATAACTTGCTGAATCTTGTCTCCATCCCTCTCCCCGGAGATGCTCTTCTATCACTGCCTTTTTTTCCTTTCTTCTGTTTTTTAACCTATTACTTTCTACTGTTACTTTTTTTTCCTTGTGACTATTAAGACGTGCTAGAACCTGTCTTATTTTTTAAAAAATCATTCTCCTAAATGACCCTTGATCATCCCTTTCCAGGTACTTCCCTGTATTTCATTTTAATTTTTCCAATTAGTAACTGGTAAGTTTTGCCTGTGCTTGCTGTCTCTTCCTTCCCACCTCCCACCTGCTTCAAAATCTCAATAGCCTGGAATCCACTCCTACCGCTCTGCTGGAGCTTGCCAAAGTCTCCCATAGGTCTACTTTACCGTATTCAACATGTGCATCATAGATCAGGTCTCATCAAAGTACTTGGCACAATCTATCAGCTACACTGCCTTGATACCTCTCCTACTTTGACTTCAGAGCACAACTCTCTTTGGGAGGCTCCCTCCCAACTCCTCCTGGCTGACTTTCAGTCCATTGTACTGAGCACCCTCTTCTGCTATCTTGAGAGCTCTGGGTCCTCTCTTGGCTTTGTCTCTGGCTCAGGTCAACAGCACAGCAGGGCACTCACTGTCCACATATTTCCAATCTCTGTTTCCAACTCAGAAGTTTCCCCATTTTAGAATCCACGTGGGCTGGAGGTACAGCTCAGTGGGCTAAGTGCTTGCCGCTGAGCACTAGGGCCCTGAGTTCGATCCCCGGTCCCGGAAAAAAAAAAA